>VTPC01005573.1:0-15188 GCA_011009095.1 Ignelater luminosus | reverse complement strand
AAAAAAGGGTTTACAAGTGATTTGATTTGCAATTTGGGTTTTTGACACAATTTGTGTGGGTTTTGACCTTCGATGACATTGGCGGAGATTGTTGCGGTATGTTATACTTCTTGACTTAATTTTTTTTCATATCCAATGGACCCACATAGGGTAAACCCTCCATTAAACAAGTAATACATGGGTACTGATTATTAGGTCCTCCTCCTTTGCTTTGCTGCTTTGTCGTGCTAAATGGTGCGTTGCCTGTACCGTTTAGAGAAGGAGTTAGTGTGGTCGCTTTAGGTGACCACCGAACAACCATTTCAAAGTTTTGAAAGTCGTCGGGTTTCGTTCTCTATTAACTTTCTTAAGTCAATTGCTCTCTTTCAAGCCACCTTATGTAGCAAAAATTGGGATTTGTCTTCCATTAACCTTCTGAAGTCAGCTACACTCTTTTAAAAGGCCCCCTTTAGTGACATGTAGTTGGGTTTTGCCTACCATTAACCTTCTTACATCAACTATAATTGAACAGGCTTTGCTCTTCCCTCAAAGACACAGTAAACCATCGGTGATGTAATTGCTTGAACGTCACTATCAAAAAAAAAAACTACTCGTAACAAAAAAAAACTAACCACTCTCAAACTTAATGCTCGAGAGGCTCTTGATCCGTACGTCAATTTCGCCAAAGGTCAAAATCTGTAAGGATTATCTGGGATCCTTTGACAGCATCAACCTTACCAATCACAACTAATGTATAGACAAAGCGCATAAATCCTAAAGATTAAAACCACGATTTAGCATTTTCTAATTCTGAAGACCAATGCTAAAAAATAGCTAAACTTACAATCGACAGAATTAAATTGTTAGATGAAATGGTATTTGGCAAGACATACATACATAAGGTAGAGTACCAACTGCACACAACAAAGACAATACAGTTTGATACATTGGTTTTTGCTGTCATCCACTCTGTATATACACAGATCGTTTGGTTTTGTTTAAAACTTTAACAAGCAGTAATATGACTAATTTCAAGATGTAATATTTTTTGATGATATATGTAATATGTTACCTGAACCGAAACACTGAAAGTCCAAATTTCATTTAAATTTGTAACGCCACTTGGGTTTTACCAGCAAATCTACTTTTTTGCTTAGGATTTCTCCCTAGGATTTAAGTCAAGCAGACTTCTTAAAAAACATTATTTGTGATAATATTTTTTCAATCTATAAGTTTTAGTTTCAACAGATCTATTAGGTTTCAATACAGTTTCAGTTGCTACTTATTGAGATTTTTAATTGCCTTACTTTAATTGCTAATAAAAATCTTAAGGAAACCCTTTCGATTTTGCCTTATCCTTCCTTTGCAATTGTGGTAGACTACATGTTCATAAAGAAAATAAATAGGGCCAAACAGAAATATATTCTTGAGTATGTTTGTTCAACAAAAACTAAAGAGGATGGTTTAAATTAATCGTTTGTGGTATGTAAGTTCCATATTACTCTACTATACCTTTTCAACTTCAAATTGGGAACAATCAATTTCAAAATGGGAATAATCAATGTCAAGATAAGAATAATCAATTTCAAATTGGAAATAATCATTTTCAAGTTGTGAATAATCAGTTTCATAATGAAACTAATCAATTTCAAGTTGGACCAATCAAATTTAAATTGATTCCAATCAAGTTCAGATTGGGACTAGTTTCTTTGCTTTCTTGCAAGTATCCCAAGACCTACTGTTGTTAATATTTGCTCATATTCAAATATTCATTAGTTATATTAAATATAATCTTAATTACAGTATTTAATAATTTAGAAATTTATGTCTAACATATGTAATGCATCAGGAATAAATCTCTACATATGAACCACATATTGGTCACAATTAGCAACAGTAATTCTTGGGATATTTGCTCGTGAGATATTTTCCAGTTGCTGTAGACAAAACTCGGTTTGAATCATGTCTGTCCTGTTTTCACCGGTCAAAATATGTGGTATTTGAATGACAAAATCAATGCTTTCAATGCTGACTATGCATGTTCAATTGCATTAAACATCGGATTGTAGGGACTAAGTCTTAGTAAACGGTTATCAAGAAATTCGTCTTCTTGAAGTACTTCTTTGATAGATGCATGACAAGCAGCATTATCTATTACCATTACTACTTATATTTTAAGCATTGCAAAGACACTGGCATTCCGATTTCTTGAATGTACCTCTTCTAATTTCATAATGAATCAAACCCAGATTGCTTATACATTCAATAATATGGACGTTAGATCCCCTACTGCCTGCAAAACGTAGGTACGAGTTCCTTTCTTGGATCTTTCTTTTTTCTTGAGATACATGAGGCATTTTTATTTATTAATTACACTAATTGTTATTAGTTAAATATGACAGTGCAGAGTTATTACAACTGATTGCAGACTGTTTAATCTGGTATTGATTGGCCTCAACTTGAAATTGATTATTTCCAATTTAAAAATTTTGTTTGTTCCCAATTTAAAAATGATTAGCCTGAATTTGCTGTATTTACGTTTGTGGTATATTGCAAATAAGGTAAAGTAAAAATCCTCTAAATTCTATAATATAGAAACAGACTATAACACCAAGCTTTTTTCTTTAAGCTTTGTTCAAAACAATTTCCTTGTTTTTAGTTTTCCAACTTTAAGAAAAAGATTGAAAACAACTAAAGACGAGCATTTTTCATTATAGTATGGATATTACTCAAAGAAAAAATTCTTTTGTACTTCAAAGACGTATCAATCTTTCAGGTTCTCTAACAATAACGTATATAGTTACCATAAAAGTAAAATATATTCCGAGTAAAGTTTCGTATCGTGATATTATATTATTTGCGGAGTTTGTTACTTTTTACAAATAAAAAAAAGTATCTTGCTCAACAAAATTTTAGTAATTTTATGTTTGGTGGGTTTTCAACTTTAGCGAGGTGATAAATACTCACAAGCCGGAAAAACCTAACAAGCATTGTTATCCTGACGGAGCAATCTCTGTCAGGGATCATAGCGTTTCAGCTGTGTTGCTGTTTATTTAAAACTTACTGGGTCACTTACAAACTTTCGTGTTGTATAAAGTTAATTTCGCGGCTTCTTGAAAAGGGAGACTTAGTGTTACAATACTTAAAATATCTAGTAGTCGTTAATGTTAATGAAAAGTTTTAATTGTGAGTACATCCTATAAATGTGCTATTATTACTAGCCGTTCTGATTTTAAACAAAATTATCATAAAAGTAGCATGAATTTTCTATAAAAAGATATAAAATTTACAAATTCTACAAACTGTTTTGACTAACTTTATTCTCGCTTAACAAACAGCAAGTGTCGGTTGCTAAGAACATTAGACCAAAATGAATCTCTGACGAACCGTTTAAGGCATTCTGTTCCTAAACCACAATGGGAAAATTTGGATAAATTATGAAACAACCTTAATTATGCATAACAAGTAAAGGTTATGCTAAACTAACAAACTTTTACCCTAGGGTGTGTTCAATATGCTACAAGAACTGTTACAAGAACAGTTCCAACACTTTTTGTTAAATAATAAAGTAACTACACTCTTGTTCAAAGTATTTACCTTAACAATGTCTTTAATTAATTATTAAACATAACTACATACCATGAGACATAATTTTATCCGCTCGTCAACCACCCACCGTGATATAACAATAACATGTTTATTATTTCTGCATAAAACAACTCCTACGAATAAATTTGCAAACTAATACAAAACGCTTTAACATGTTTTCGTATGCGAAACGCTGTAACCATTGAGTAAGGGACTCAATGCTGTAACTAAGTATTTATAAAATTTCTTGTAACCCAGCAAATAAAGTGAATTATACTCTGAATGGATCTCCTTATAACAATTTCACATGTAACTAACAATCGCATTCCTTTTCGTAAAACATTTGAACTATTCAGTAAATTTACTTGGGAGTAATTTATTAATTCCTTAGAAAACACAAGACTTGCTTTCTAGAGCAAGTTTTTCTAGTACTTACAATTAGTTGTAGAACGCAGCAAAACAAACACTTTCAGGATCTTGTTTATTCAGGCTACTTTACTTCTTTGTTTGTTCCAAGAAAAAAAGAAAGATAGGACTAATACATGTTGCAGCTTCGTAAGAATTCCAAATGTAAGCGCTGAATTAAATTCTTTCTTTCTGTATTACTCGCATAAATCATTTTTTAGATATAAATGCATACGTACTTACGGGTTGATTTGTACGAAATGTCAATGTTTCAATTTGAAAAATGTTTAAAATTCAAAATATCTGACATATAACAAACTACTTATACAGGGTGTTACAAATACAATTCGATCAATTCATAAATAGTACATATTTCTAAGGTCAAAGCAAATTTTCCCTGCGGTAATGTTTTTTCCTTGCTAGAAGCTTACTAGTATTTAAAATCTTCTGACGAACAAAGATTTCGCCCATGTAAACTTTATTTACAAAAATATTAAAAAATATTGTAAACTTTTAACATTCTTCAAAATAAATACTTATCAATTATGCAGGATAGTGCCCCAGGATAAAATATCAAAGGAGAAGTATCAAATCAGATCAAATTCTTATTATATAGGACACCCTGTATATTTTGAAATATTTTGATTTCTTATTCAAGTATCAAACTTTTTTAAGCTTCTCAGTTTTAAATGTCCGAGGCGAGAGAAACAACTCCAGCAATATGAAGGTAGAGATATCTAACTAGATGATGGCGTTAGACATCTCAATAGTAGACTGTCCATATTGCATGGCTATAAGATAATGGTCTACAATTATCTCTCGAAAAGATTTTTAAAATGGAACGACATCTGGAAATAATTTTTTTTCAAAAATTAATTCGATAAGACAATTGACATGACAGTTTAAAAGCTGGGTCTATGTCCTACTAGAAAGAGGCTTGTTCACTTAAGGCAGAAAAGAGGGTCAGGAAGGGAAGTTCTATTGGTTAATTTCCGCAAGGAATTTAAGGGAACTCTAAACCATGGTGTCACGAGCAGACCTACACAAAGGAAAAGGCGCTGCAAATGTGCAATCTGGCACGGAAGTATTGTAACGATTTTAACATTGTGTTAGAGTCTGCCAGGCCGATGGAAATCCTAAAACAAGCTATACGTTTTAGATTGTAAGCCGAGAGGAATCGTTGAATCACCTAAGGTGGGGAACTGAGGCAAACTGGCAATTTCCCAAAGTGTGACAGCAAATGACGTTATTTCATTCGCAGTGATTAAATGCAATCACCTAAAGTTGACAGGAAGAGATACTTCTACTTTGCTCTATTGCAACCTTGATATTTTCGTCTGCATTAGAAAAATCGAATTAATCTGACTCAAATTAAAATGATGGAATTAATTTGATTGAAAAGAAAATTATCGAACTATGGAAGAATTTTGGTAGAAAATAAATGTCGAAATAATAATCCATTATTTATAAAATTCAAACTGGTTTTTAAATATTTCTAAGTCCACTTGACGTCGATCTTCTCAGCAGTTGTAAGGGAAGCGTATATACTTTCCGCTAAATACTTATTGCGCTGCGCTGCTAAGAACTTTTGCTAACGGACGCTCACAGTCAGATATATCTTCAATAGAAAGGTTTAGGTTGCTATGATTATATGTTACTTAAGTTTGAAAATTAAGGTCTTAAAATACTATTCTCGACTAAATTTTTTGATCAAATTTATTTCGATCTTTCTATTGTTCGATCAAATCTTTTGAATTTTGGACTTTCGATTTTTAATCTTTTGAACTGGATTTGATATATTTTCAAAAGGCCAGCTTTGCAATGGGATAGGTACTGATAATTTGGAAGTTAGTCAGTGCAGTTTTCATTGTTCAAGGAGAAAACAAATTGGAGACTGTTACATTCTTCAGAACCATCGATATGGACAGAAGAATCAATGGATTTACCGGCGTGGTAAGTCAACAAAAATCGTTCCACACGTGTTTGTGAACAACGAAGCTAAAACGGCTACAGTCTGCAACATTCTGTAGTTCAGGACAGTGATTTAGAGATATGGAGTTGCTGTGAAAACAGTTGCTTCCCACTCTACTTATAATGAATAGTCTTTATTTCTCTCTCTAATGGCTGACGACTTCTATGCGCACGTTTCTATGGATGTTTGTACAAACATAAATAATTAATACTATCTTTGAATAAGTCTTTGCATGTTAACCTCGGCCTAATGTAAGAATGATTGGTTAATCCTTCAAAGACTGACGTTATACTATTTATTAACATAAAAAAAAGAAAACAGAAGACTTTAGAGAATTCATATTTTCCTACCCTTTTCTAGAAAATCAAGATAGCAAATTAACTTGAAAGTCGAATGCTAACTGTAACCAGATCGATAACAACATTTTTATAGTTATATCGGTATGCAGGCAAGAGCTGAGAAATTAGTCCTTAGTTAAGGAACAGGCTGTTGTTAGGATTTGTGTTCACGGTATCGGGCATGTGCGCGTTTGTGTGAACTGCTATAAAACAATTATATGGTGCGGGTGCAAAATGCTGTGCATTTGGTAACAATAGGGATCTCAGTTTATCGCCCGTTTGAAACTTTTGTAAAAGGCGTTGGTGTCAGCGTGACGTCAGGTGCACGGACATTCTCTTAGGGACAGTTAAGAATTTCCGGTACTTAGTGTTAAGCAATGTATGCCGCCCTTTGTAGGAATCGATGCCATATGTGTAAGGGACGAAAAAATAGGCGTGCACAGTGGACAGAAATGCAAGTGGGCAGCTTTGTTTAGATGGTTAATTTTAGTTTTTTCAGTAGTTTTTAAGATATAGTTGGTTAAAAGACACAGGGCGAACAAGTCCAGTTCGCTGTAATCTTTTCTGTAATTGTTTGAAAATAAATGTAGATAGTTTAAAAAGGGAAAGTTTTTATGTATCAAAAAATACTGAACAAAAGTTTTAAGAAATTCATCAGCTGTACACAACGATTATTAGACCTAAAGTACTGTACGCCTTAGTAGCCTAGTGCACTAGTATGGAGCATACTACCATTACTCAAAGACTAGGATTTGACGAATAATTTCTCTAAACATAACAGAAACTTTAAACGCAACCACGATCTTGGAAGAGTTACCAGATCTCGTTACTTGGATAAAGAGTTCAGAATACAAGATGCAGTATTATGACTTGGTAAAGGATAGTTAAGATAGTCAAAGTGGGGTGGCGGTAAGGAAATTTCATTTGTACACCTACAGAGTAACCGATGCGAAAAATTGGTTAAAGCTTTTATGCAATCTCAATTAAGAAGTAGTGGAAGAGAAAAAAATTAATCTTCAACAGTACTCGATGGTTTTCTATTTATCAGAACAACAACCAAAGTATGAAAGAGAACTTTGCCCTGGAAAACATACCACGGTCTTGCAGTCGAGAGACTAAGTTATTCTATCAGTGGTCGACAGAGCTAGAAAGACACAGCAAAAACTACGTATCTGCTCCGGTAGGCGAACGATATTAAAGTGATTAGAGTGATTTTCTTGGTCAGAACAATTGATAAACGATTGATAAAGTACGAATTGCAATTTTGCACATTGTAGTTAAATGAATCAGTCTAAAATATTGAAGTTGTACATTGACGTGTTTTCTCTTCGCACGCCTCTAGAGCATTTACTGTAGGTTTCATCAAATTCAGATTATTATAAAATACATTAAAATTTCTACAAAATGAACTGGGAAGAAATGAGAAGTACTACTGAAATAAAGCTGAGTAAAGCAGATTGTTTTAAAATAAATAGAAAAATATTTTTTATAAGATTGAAGTTTTTAAAAGTTACCCCATCTACCATATGTGGTATGCCAGTCACCTTAAAGTAATTGAAACAGCTGACTGTAAAGAAATAGAATTTAGCTGACAAATTAAGTAAAATTTAGTTAAAGGATATTGCCGTTTTCACAAAGCTTAGCGAATGGCAGCTACTGCGTAGGAAGATCAAATGTTATTTCTTTGTTTCGTTTCAAACAAGTAGATCTTAAGAGATCAAACCTTCAAGAACAGCACAATAAAGCGAATTAACTTTTTATAAATCCTATTTGCAGTAGTAATACTGAAAACAAATCAATTTTATAGTAACAGTATGTTCTTATTTAATTGATATAGAATTATGTAAGTTATTCGTTAGTAATCGCTAAGCTTTGCCTTACGAGTCTTGTATTTAATAATCAAGAACTTGAAATTTAAATTACTACAAAGTGTTACTAGATATTAGGTAAGGCGATCGTGTTTCCTGTAACAATTTATACGGCTTTAGTTTTAAAGCTTTAATAAATGTTAGTTATTTCTGATTTGTAGTACATATGCAATCATGTTCATACGTGGGGCATTGATGTATTATAAGGCAAAATATTGTTGGAAATCTATTACTGATATTATAAAAAATAAGGTTATGTAAGCCAATAGGTATCAATATCAAAATATATACAAACAAAAAAAGACCTTGTTTCTGATTCGTACAAAGTGGATTATTTCTGTAATTAACAATATGCAATTAACCAGTTTCAGAGACAAAAGATGTGGTTTCCGCAACTGATTGCAGATCATTATAATCTGATATTATTTCGAACACACTGATTACCAAAAATTATTTAGAATTGATACAGATTCTCAACAGGAATTTAAAAGTACATTTTTGACAAGAAAAGCTTGACTTGGAATATTATTTTAAATTTGCTTCAAATTTAGTTAACATAAGCGTGCAAGATATTAAAAAGTTCATTAATCTTCCTTAAAACAATATAAAAAGGGCTATTGTAATCTCATAATTAATGTTATTTGTTGGGTTTCTTAGCTTTTCAGTTTCTTTATAGTCGTTGATGGAGCATTACAAAATTTGAATCACTTTCCGGAAACATAAATTTAAGTCATATATTCAAGATTAACCCTGTTTAGGAAAGAAACCTTTGATGCCATTTATAAAAAATAAACTTCTACATCCGTTCAACTGAGATTTTTTTCAAAGAATGGTAAACCTTCTCTGCTAATGTAAACAAAATTTTCCTTTCAACATATCCCTTTACGAGATTGTTGACGTATCCACATTTGTATTTTACGTACCCAAAGTTCATCTACAATGTTGATATAACTCTTAAGAAAATTTCGACCCCTTTCGGTAACCGGCTTTGACTAGTTAATCGAACCTTTGAAGTTTGAAATGTCTTTAAAGTAGTTGGCTCTCAGGCAAGCACGTTTATCGTTTACGATTAAAAACGTATTTCAATCAAAGTCCAAACTGTGTGGTTCTTAGAGTAAAAAACTTTTTTAATTGAATGATGCCCCCATCTCCAGTTCTTTATTATAATTTTTGCTGCGGCAGTCTGAAGTTAGTTTTGAAAGGAAAAAGTTAAAGAATAAAACACGGAAAAGGTTTGTGTAACATATCTTTTGTCGCAGAAAAAACTATTAACTGCGGAGACGTGCTGAGCCGAATAATATGTTTCTAAACTTTGAGTAGTTGCCAGGAACACCTTTAGATTGTAACGTATTGGGAAAACGCCGTTTGCGAATTTATTCTATTTCTATACACCCACGATCAAGGATGTGTCAGAACAATTTTAGCTTTCAATAACATGTTTCAACGTGACAAATGAAAAATAAAATTTAATGTAACATGAAATAAAACATCAGTTTTTTGATTTATACATATGTAAAACTGCTTTGTATTTTATTTGTTTCATTGGATAGCATAAACATTTACACAGTTTTCTATTAAAAGCTTTAGTAGACAGGACTGCAGTTCTACTTGCAATTAAAGACTTACTACCTAAGACTTATGTTAGGTAGATAAAAAAAAGACTACGTCGCTTTGCGACCTAAGGCTGCAGAAGCATACCAAAGAACTTGTACCATGAAAAAAATTCAGATACTCTTCCTGTAACTTTTTTTAAATTTAATCTAAACCAACACACTTCGGACGGTAAATTGCTTTATTGCTAATAAAAAGAAAGAAATGAAGGCTTCTCTCTGAGATCTTTTAACTTATCCCAATGATTTTGTTAACTTTATTGAATCGTATCCTAACTTACTACTAATACTTCTTATATTTCATTTAAACTCAAAATGAGAAGTGATAGCTTTTATGAAATGCAAATCTGTAACGCAGTTGACCTTCTTCTAAGTGTACGGTATTCTTGAAGGCCAACGTGACGCTATGCACTGTGATTATGAAACTGAGAAATAGTCACTTAACATTCTTAGTAGTCAAGCGTTGGTCATGCATTTAAGAACTTCAAATTGACTGTCTTGTAACTGTCAAATGAAACCTGCAGAAACAGCAACCAGTAATGCGATTTCTGAATAAAACAGTAAATATTCTAGCGCGCGTGCAGATTCTTCAATCAGCTCACAAAAGTCTTTGACTTGACACTAATTCGAGCACAAAAAAGCGTTCACAGGAATATGCAAAGCTATATTTGAATATTCTACTTGCGAAATAAAATAGTATTTCTAAGAAAGCTTGATGATACGTACACTTCAACCTCGGAGAGTTCCGCAGAGGAAAACTTGGAAAAGCATTTAATCCTCATGGCGTTTTGACGACACTTTGCTGTTTATATCTCTAATAACTCAGTTACACGTTGTAACCCGCCTGGTCGTCTGAACGTTTCTTGATTTTTTCCTGATACTTTTCAGATGAGAAAAAATGGTTTACTACAACAATCGTTTCCATTTATGTGTCCACGCAGCTAAATTCTGTTTTACAATTATTTTCTAAAGCAGCAATGCCTTGCGAAATTTGATACTTCTTGTTAGTGACAATAACCGAGATACTATACGGTAGAATTCTATCTAAATGGTTTATCCAGTAGAATCGCTTGTTAATCTAATCATGAAAAAGCAAAGTTTGTTTATTTTCTCAATGCTTTCCTAAAGTTCTAATTTTTAAAGCAACCTATTGAATAAACGAACTCAGCTTTGGGTATGGAAAGCTGATACTAGGATCAGATGGTACACAATTGCTTGAGAGCGTAACGTAAGTAGGCCTGCCAAAATCTCGCTTACAATCCGGTCACGGTAACTTATGCCCTGTATGTTTACCTAGTACAGCGGTTCTCAATCTTTCATATTCCACAGCCCCTTTTCTACCTTGATTAATTCTGCGCGCCTTGCATAAAATAAAATAACCCAATACACGGGAATTTAAATGTGATTTGGCAACATTGAGTACTATTACTTGATATAACTGTTACCCGAATGCTTGCGGCAGACACCGATGAGTCTCGAACTTTGAAGTTACAACGTCGAGAAAAAACTGTATATTTACGTACACCTGCAGTTAATATGGAAAGATTTTTAATCGGAGGCAAACGTAAGCTTGAGCACAAAGAAGGTTTTACTTCATCAACAACGCCCAGCACTAGTGCTAATCTTAATACAAAATCAAAAACACGAAAATTGACCAAGCGTACTTAAACTTTGGTTTTACAATCAGTGAAACAATAAGTGGTAAAGAAAAACCTCAATGTGTTATTTGTTTCAAGATTTTGGCTGCAGATAGCACGAAACCGAATAAATTGAAGTGGCATTTAGAAACCCTGCACAAAGAATTATATTGGTAAACCCTGTGAATTTTTTGCAGAGAAACTGGGATCTTTCGAGAAACGAAAGCCTAATTTCCATAGAGTTTTCACAGTAAATTAAGCATCGTACAAGTGGCTTATACGTAAAATAGCCAAATGTAAAAAGCCGCATACGATTGGAGAGCTACGTGTTCTACCAGCTGCTATAGATATTGCAGAAACCATGTTCGGTTAGCTATGCTAAACAACTTAAAAAAATTCCTCTGGCAGACGATACAATTTTCCGAATAATTAACGATATATCTGTGGATATTCAGCAACAGCTTGAATCTGAATTAGTTGGAAAACTATTTGCCACACAACTTAATAATGCAATAGTCAGTAGTAACGATTTCCATTTGGCTTGCTATATCAGATTCTGTTAGGATGCTACAATAGTTGAAGACCTGTTATTTTGTAAACCTATAGAAGAAGGAGCAACTGGTATCGAGTTGTTCAGAATTACAAATTGCGCACCCTACAGTTTGAGAACCGCTGGTTTAGTACATACTGTATTTACAGCACCTGGTATGATGAATATGTACAGATTTGACAATGTTCAATGTCCATACTACTAATATATTGTAGTAGGCCAATAAGTTCAGAGCGCACTTTAACCGATACATTTGCCGCGTAATTGGAAAAAAATATCTAGAACATGCGAAAAACGAGAATTGGCCATTACCTTATAATTTTCAACTAAGCATTGAGGAGGAGGATAGGACACCAAAGATAACAAAATAATAAATTGGTAGTAGGTATTCCTTGTACGCTACAGACCGAAAACCTTGATTGTAAAATTTTTGAATCAATAAAGCCTGTTTCATGTGTGCTTATAAACCAATGCGGGTATTTAATCTAATCAATAAGTAGAAATAGCCAACAAAATGCATAAATTGGTTTATGGCAGCTTTGGGAAATCCAAATTGTAAACAACCTGTTACGTTGTTTAGTTTTAATTACTGTTACATCAAAGGTTGCGTTATTGTTATGAAACACACAATTATTATCAAAGAAGAATTTATGAAAGGTCGTGAATAATGAACTTAATAATTCCGTTGCTTGTAACTTAATCTTTATTTTGAATCGCTAATTATTATTTATAGTAATATTAAAAACAACAAAGTACTTTTTGTATTTAGTTTGGTTGATAAATTGAGATACTAAGAATTTGATATTATTGATTATACCAGTTCATGAATGTTACATAAAATAACAAGAAGTAGTAACAATACGAGAGATTACGCCAATTTACAAATTTATTGATGAAGTACCGTTTTGGGAATTTAGTCGTGTTTAGACTGAATGAACTTGATTGAAATCTCAAGAGTCGATGCTTTCCAAGAAAATGCGTATTAATTCAGCTTTTTCTAGCATTCGGAAAATCAGGCATACGTTTCAGTTGGATAATTAAAGAAACTTGAAATTGAAGAGAAGTTTAATAACATTAATATTAAAGAAATCTCTATTATTACATATTTCGTTTGGCATCTTGGAAGATCCTCGTATCTTTTCAATTTAAAAAAGTATGCAATGATTTGCATTATTTTGTGAAACGCCATTTAACCTTATCCCAAAATAAATTAATAATAATAATGATTTTATTCTAATGGCGAACGTGAAAAGTACACACACCTCTACTGTGAATGATAGAGAAATACAAAAGGATATCTAAAGCGATATAATCAATAATCCTCTCAATCCAGACTTTTCTATTTTTGGCATTTGAATTTTTTGTTGCCGTTTTTTATTTTTTCTCACAGCTGTTTTATCAATGTATCCGCAAAGGATTAATATAAAATCTTGTAGCATGCAGTGTAATCTTTTGAAATCTTAAATTCTTTTTAAGTTAAATTATTAAATGTCAACTAATGGTACTGATCTACAAGTAGATGATATCAACTAAATCTTCAAAAATTGAGGACTTCCTTGATTTCTAGTCTAGTTTAGATGTGTTTAGGACCGTTTTGGAAAACAAAATCATATTTGCTTTGAAGACTTGGAACTGTTTCAAAATTGCATTTCAATCATATGAAGTACCGTAGAACTGTAGAAATGTTTTATGAATAAATACAGTGGATTCCAAATTCTGTACAGTAAACTATTTGTTGGTTTTGAGGTAAAAGTGCTGTAAAGCTAGATTTGTATATCGACTTGTGTAGAAAACGATGGATTTTAAAAATTAAATACTGAAGTAAGAATTTGGACTCGTTTTTATTGTTTGAGATGAATTTGTAATTTTGTTTTTGGAAAACAAACTACTTTAGATGAAACTAAAAAAGTGAAATCTTTAATTCAAATTATTGCTCTACACTGTAGAGTTTGAGCAGGGTGATAATAATTTGCTAGTTATATTATGGAGTGCAAAACATTGAACCAAACGGATTTGACATTATAGTAACTAATTACGAAGTACAGCTTTGTGAAGTCATTTGGCATCCCTAATTCCTCATGCAGTATTTGATTTAATCTTTAACTTAAATTGGTTTATTAATTGTTTTACTCCTGCAACTTTTCCTTAAAGATATTGGTTTATTCGCTATAGACTATAGCGCTAATCTACAACGATACTTTTGCCCGTATTTATTACCAATACTTGAGTCAACCTCAAACTTGAATTTCACTCAATTTTGCTGTAGTGTTTTTATAGACTTAACTCAAAAATATGACCCGTACTTATTTGATGAATGTTCACTTTCTAAGCTAAGCATTTGTGTTAATCCAAGGCATGCTTACTAGAGTTGCAGTCAAGCATAGACTCAAGTTTTGACTATAAATACAAGCATTAGTGCTAATGACGTGTCAGTGTCATTTCTTTATAATTTACAGAAGATTAGATTGTTCTTAACAAGCTGCAGGTAGTGATTGTAATTTACAAAAGAAACACAAAATTGTCAGTAAATCTAGGTTAGTTGGTCTTACATCAATTATTAACTGGAAGAATATGGAAAAGACTATAGACGTATGACAAGTCTCACCATCATAGGTGCTCTCAATAAATTTCTTCTTTTGCTTAATGATGCAGAGTTAGGCTAGACAGTGCACTAATTTTTGTAAATATCAGTAAGTATTTATGACGTCAATCATTAAACAGATACCTACACAAACGATTCCTTCACTGACCAGACAACCTTATTTCGGTGTTCAAGAGAAAAAAGAATATTCTTCAAAAAAACTCCTTAGAACAAAAAATATGAAAAACTTCTAAAATAAGGCTCAATGTGTGGCCAATAAAAGTATTTAGTTCTACAATGTTAGAATACGCAGATAATATTGCTTGCACTCCAGATAAGTAATACAGCAAACCCGAGTTGTTCAACCTTTGTCGTGTATTGGTTTGCCATTTATATCTACGCTAACAGAGCATCTTGGGAAATACAAAGCTGAGACTTTGATAAGTGACTGTTGTTATCGTTCCGCCGTTTTCTGAAGTGCTGTTAGCAAGCTTTGTAATTATCCCGTTAGTGCATTAGATAGAGGAAATTATGCAGGCTGTCTGTGGAAATAAGGTACAAGTTGTAATTTGGTTACGAGATAATGTACGACTTCAGACATTACTAGCAATATAATAAAGGGTTTTCCAATAAGAGGTGTTATTTTGATATTCAAAGAAA
>VTPC01005570.1:35949-58015 GCA_011009095.1 Ignelater luminosus | reverse complement strand
AAAAAATTCCCGATGATAATTTGATTTATTATTGGTAATTACATAAGTAACTATTATTCTCTCTTTGGGAACATACGAAATGTCATACCATGTACATGAGAAGTATTTTCTCAGATTTACGCAATATTCTTCCGTTATTTACTACTAAATAAAGTATAAAACATAAAACAAATTTGAATAGGTACATGTTTTAACATCAATAACAAATGTTTTTGGCGTTTTATGTAAAATTCCCACCGGTATATGAAATGCTACACAATAATGTTGTATCAAAATAAACACAGACTAGAATTTTTTGTTAACTATACTGGCCAACTAATTTTCTTATCTTACACTGAATATTTATCATTATCGCACTAATAAGACTGTACAGAAATTGATAAAAACTGTCTCTTTCTCGTGAGAACTTTGTACTGTAAGCATCTTGACATTATCTGTAAAACATTTATTATGATTTATGAGAAATATTTGTTGTCCTATATTTGCAGTTTTTATGTTTTTGAGACAATTGAATTGTTCTAATTATTCATGCTGAAATAATCTATTTTTTAACTTAATCCTGCATGGCTAACAAATTGTTATTTTCATATGCTTGTTTTAGTAAAACGTGACAAGAGTTTGGGACGTATTAATGGCGTTCTTCGGCATAAATTAAAGTTGTACTTATGCAGATGTTTTCTAATATTCAGTTCAGTGGTCTTAATCAACTGGGCAAGAAATAAAATATAACATGTAATACTTAGGAACAATAGGTGTCAGATGAAAATCAAGTGATTTTTTAAGTTTGTATTTGTAAAAATTGGGAGCAAATAAAAATTTAAAACAACTTAGAAAATAATAATAATAGTCCCATAGGAAGTGAGAATATGGAAAATTCTGTTCTCCTTGTTAATGTTGAAATTTCAAAGAGACAGAAAATTAGTAACTCTCAAAATTGAAGTATGGGTCACTACAAGAAAGGTTATTGACATTAAATCAGAAACCTCCTTTTAAGGGTAGATGAGGAAAAGTAGTGACAAAAAAATCATTCAAGAGAAGAAAAAAAAACAATGCAATTTTTCAATTTCAAATTCTTCTATATCTTTTATCATGTCGAAATTAAGGATTCTAAAGAGGAATTTCTAGGTTTACTATTATTTAGATACAAAATTTAAATGATCAGGAACATTTTGTGCAAGTCCCTGGTAAACAAAGGCAAGGCAAGACGTGGCTGAAGGTAAGCCCAAGGCCATAATAACATTATAAACTTCTGCGAAATCCTGGGAGACCTGAAAATAACAAGAAGAGTAGTTTTTTATTCAACTACAACGTATCTCAAAAAAATAGTCCACAGAGCGATTAATCCAAACCAAAAAAGTCAATGTTTGTAGAAAGATATTCAAAAATATTTTTCTTTTTGGTTGATCAGTCAGTCTGTCTGGGATGTGACTTAGTAATTGACGTTTGTGCAGTAAGACTTGAAAACACTCTTGATGGGCTAGAGATCCTTCTATTTCATATATAACGTGTCCAACAACCAATTGACAGTGTTTATTAAGAAGTTACCTATTTAAGGAGGATGTTCCACCTTACATTACTATTATTATTATTGTCATTATTATTTTGTTTTTACAGCTTGAAGTTGGATTTTAAATCTTTCACAAACTGGACATTATCATCATCCTCAGAAAGTGGATTCGTAATAGAAATAGCTTGTTCTCAATATGATTGATGGCAGGTATATAATTTACGATATGCTATCCTTATAATATGTGCTCTTCCTAACATTTGTAGATCTCCCAACCGATGGTCTCCTGGCAGCATATTAAGAAGTTTTTCTATATTTTCTTCTATGCTGCCCAATGCGCAATTATTATTGGGTATGTTCGAGCTGACATATTTTACATCATTTGGATTTCGATGGTGAGATCTTGATATTTAAGTATTTTTTTAGCCTCTTTATTTATTATATTGTTATCAGATGATATTGATATTTCAATTAGATAACATCTTCTATTCATCTAATTTTTTATTCCTTGGTTCCACAAGATGATAAAATTTTCGTGGTCTGTTACAGGTTCTGGTTCATAATTGTCCCATTTTTTAGGGACCTCGATACCAATACTCTTGCCGGTGTTATAATGGATTAACTTTTCCACACGATCGTATCTCTTGATGTATTTTTTGGCTGCTAATATAGGGCATACCAAGATAATGTGTTCTATGGTCTTAGATCTTCTTTATATAGCCTACGCATTGAGTCAATATCTTTCTTAAGTATGTTTCTCGCCTAATAGTTTGTGTGGAGAGCTTGGTCTTGTGCTGCTAGTATGAGACTTTCTGTTTCTTTCTTGAGTTTTGCCTTACTTAGCCATAGCACTAAATTATTTTTATTTATTAATTCTTTTTCAATTTGTCTCGGAAACTAACCATGCATTCGTTTTTTTATTCAGCTTTCCTCTATTTTTCGAGCAATGTTTCGTTTCACATTTGCCGTCAGTTGTTTCATCGTAGTGTCATTTGTGTTTAATTCCTCTTTGTTTACTAAATCTCGGCTGAACGTTCTTGCCATTTTTGTTATAGATTTCCCAATAGCCTTGCTATGTTCATACCTTCTTGTTATGTTTTTTAACGATTTAAAATTAGAGATATTAAGGTAATGTGCATTATATCAGAAAGGATAGTGTTATAACTCCGCTTAGATCTTGAAAACTTTATCTACGCCCTTCTGACAAAAGCGGATTTTGTCAGAAGGGCGTAGATAATGTCTTCACGGTTTATGTATATAAGAGCATAGAAGTTATAATACCAGTCTTTCTTATACCATAGTAATGTGCAAGGTTTATTACTGCAGCTCTGATGCACCTACTAACTGTAATAAACCTGTTCCACCTTTTTTCCTGCTGGTGCACAGTCGGTCTATGTCGACTCTAGGATGGTGTAGGCCATGTATTATTAACAATCTTCTTGGTTTACGGTCTAATTGTTAGATCTCCTTTACGTTCCAGTTTAATATGCCAAAACTGTACTGAATAACAGACACTTTATACTCTCCTACAGCTGTTATTTGTGTTTTCCGTGCAGTTTAGTTAATAATATTTTCTTGGCTAGGTTTATATTCGCGGGTGATCTTTTATTTCATTTTTTCATGTACTGTACCTTCTCTTTTTTCCATACCAAGGTATATGTATATTTTACTTGCCTTTAGTTGTTCTGTGATTTTGCTTTCCCCTATTTCAATGTTTTCAGATTCCACAAACCTTTCTTTCTTGAATATGATTATAGCGCATTTATTGATCCTAAACTCCATTCTGATGTCATCACTAAACCTTTTCACTAACAATATCTGGTTTTTTAGTTCAGTTTCATTTTTTGCTATAAGCTTAAGGTAATTCATATATAGTAAGTGGTTGATGACTCAATAAATCTTTATTATTATTATTATTAATGTTATTATTATTATTGTTGTTATTATTAGAAAAGCTCTCTGTACTGAAAGCCTACTACTATGCCTACTATTTGAGACTTATAGTAAATAATGAAATATTTTAGTATGTATCTTTAAAACAGTAAAGAATATAGATAACAGTAGACTAAATCAAGCCTTTCTAGAAATATCAAGACAATAGATCTCGTTAGTCCTGAATGCGTGGACTTACGACTTACAAAAGATGAATTGGTCAAGAAGCAGCGGCTATCTTCAGGCAAAAGACTACATAGGGTGTTCTAAAAGTAACTCCCGTCCTTCGGGTGATCAATTCAGTAAGGTGAAATAAATTGAAAATCTAGGAGATCAGAAGCAAGTAAGGTTAACATGATGGAAACTGACAAAAGCAAATTGTGTTACTGCTGCTTAGAGCAATAAAAGGAGATGAAGAGACACGGGATAATTCTACGAGGGTCGTTTGAAAAGTCCGTGCAAAGTCAGAGAGATGGCGCTACTGGCGCATATCGAGGTTATGCTTAGTTAGTAGCATCTCTTGGAAGAACACACACCAAGTTTCAGCCAGATCGGTCTATTTCTTTGTGTTTGGCATTTGTTTGAATCGAGGAAGTCGAGTGATTTTCAAAAAATGGACGAAGAAGAATTTCGTGTGTTGATTAAACATTACTTTATGAAAGGCAAAACGCCTCAGGAAACTAAAGAGAAGCTTGATAAACATTATGGTGACTCTGCACCTTCGATTAGAACAGTTTATAAGTGGTTTCAAAATTTTCGGAGTGGCCATATGGGCACAAGTGACGCTGAACGTTCTGGACACCCTGTTGAGGTTACTACTCCAGAAATCATTGATAAAATCTATGATATGGTGATGGATGACCCTCGTACTTTTCACTAAGAGATTCAGAGCTTAAAACAGACTTTTACAAAAAAGGTTGACAAAAGAAAGACTATCTTTCCTTCTGAAAACCAGTAAACGATAAAAACACTCTTCCACGGTCTACAAGCCAAATTGAATAGTTATTAAGTTAGATGGGTAAGGTGAACCAATAACTTCAGAAGACTAGTAGCAACAGCTCAGGAACTCATGAAACGTTCTCGAAGAGGCTCTTTAAAGACTGTCGCTAATTTACCTTGGAAGGTGTTAACTCCAGTCCTATTCGGTTAGTAAAAGTACCTTGACGCGAGAGCATAGTATTTCGGCTTATATTACACATTAGTTAATCGAGAAAGGTTTTGAAGAAAAGATAGCAAGTATTTTGTGTTACGGGAAAATCTTATATATACTACTTCTAAAAAATTTTTCTGTTTTTAGACGTAACAAAGTTAAGTGGCTTCACGACTATTTCTCTTCGCAGTAGACTCATGGAATATAACAATGCAATTGTTAAAAAGGTATGAAAATGTTTCCTTTGGACAAAATGGTGATATAATTAATACTTTGGAGATGGATCTGATAATAAATCAAAAAGATTTAGAATTACGTAGATAAAAAATGAGAGATACCTTGTGTATATAACAAATTAATCTTGAGAGTTAAGTTTTCAATTTGTCTCTTCAAAGTAGTGAAACGATTGAGATTTTTCTACTGTATCAAGCATGTTCGCTTATTTTTTTAAAACGTAGTTTTATCATGAAGTAAATTATGTAACCTAATTACTATAAAAAGGATTGATAAAGTATTAACCCTACTACTACTAAAGGTTATCATCAATTTATAGACTTTATTTTTCAAATTTCCTTAGTAGTCATATTAGAATCCTGATTTCGTATACTTCGAAAATGAATAAACTTGTTTTACCAATCGTAATTTTAATAAGTATTTGTTTCGGAATATGCAGCTCTGCACCGAGACTACCCAGATCTATAGCGGATCATACTGTAAGCTGTAGTTTAAATTTTAATTTAATTTTAATTTTCAATTTTAGAAAATAAAATTAATTTGTAGATACGCATTGTTGAAAGTGAAGGTATGACGGCAGCAATGAAATTAGACGCAGTAGATGTTTTCAGAAGAGGATTGTCAACTGGCACTGTTCATAAAGGGCTGGTTTCACTGAGAGATTATTTCCAGGAAAATTACTCCGGTTATGGTTGGCATGCCATCGATTATAATTCATACGCGATACATTACTCAAAATATATTACATTAAAAGTAGATGGTAAAACCAATGTCATGTTATTTGCTAATAAGAAATGAAACGTTGTAGATAACTTTGTTCATTCTTCTAAGAATTATTTTCTGTGTAACTTGTATAGTTCATTTCAAATAAATTTGCAAACAACCACGTACCCAGTTATTATTCATTATTTCAATCAACAGACGTTGTTAATTTTCTTGAGGGATTTAATTAAATCTACTTCTAATTTATAGTATAAGTAAGAAGAGCAGACTCAAATGTATGGCTGATGACCATGATGTACGGTCTAGCAAAGTACTTTAAAATCTTTCGTCTTTTTTTGCAGTTAGATCTAGCAAATCTACTAGTTGTTGTAAGACTGAATTCTTATTAATCTAAAACAACTTTTCTCACAAAATGAAATTATTGTTTTTTTATCAAACTAAGCAAATATAAACAGACTTAAAGTTAAATAAAGGGAAATGGAGTACTGGAAGCTTAAAAGTACATAGCTCTTGTTATCCAAACATTTAGAGAACTTCTCTAAATCAGTTTTAACATTTACATATCCGTTACAGTCTGGAGATACATCCACGATTCATTAGGTACCTCGAGTTTAAAGAGGGTAGAGAGAGTTATGAGGCTACGCTAAAAGTTACTCTGTACCTCGGCAGTTGCGCATGCGTAAATTCACAACATTCATCAGAGCTACCATTACTTAATGGTCACCAAGTTAGTAACTAACTAGAAATTGATAATAGTGATTCGGCGGGAAAACGAAACTGTCAATAATCTGCAAACACTTGCATCTTGCATTGCTTGCATTTTGGTGGTTGTTAAGGTTGTTAATCAAATTACCTGTGGATTTATTTAAAAACAGTTCGTATGAACTAACTAATCCTGCCTTAAACTAACTGAAGTTGTTGTTGGACTTAATTTATTTAACATAATTATTATATTTGGTTTTTTAGTTAAAATTTTGTTCACTAGCAGTAATTGATACTTTGTAAAAATATTTTATATTAGTATTTGTAGTTAATAAGGTTATTTAGATTTAGATCTTATTAGAATTTAGATAAATAGGTATCAACATGGAATCTAATAAGTGTCAGTATTGTTACAAGGAATTCTCTAGTAGCAATTCAAAAAATAGACACATCAAGAATGTCCACGATAAGATAATCGAAACTTCAAGAATCAGTCGCATCAAATGTTCATTATTCTTCATTATGATTGACTGAAACAAGCACTTATGAAAATTTAAAGCAGCATTTAACGGAAAGTCACCAGGTAAGTGTAGATGAATACATTTATTTTTTTTCTAGCAAGGACGAGGTTGCTGTCTGGCTACAAACAGAAACGATTGAAGCAAATTATTTTATATGCAGGCGAAAGCAAAATAAAAAAGCCAATGAAATTTGTTATGCTTGTAATCAAAGCCACCTAAAAGGTGAATATTTATTATTAAAAAATCTATTGCGTATAACATCGAGTCATATTCTTTATTTAAGGCCATAAAAGCAACTGTAAAGTACGAACCAAGAAAACTGGAGGATCTATTAAAATTCAAGGAGTATGCCCAACACATTTAGTTATTAAATTTTATAAAAATGGTAAAAGAAAATAATAATAATAAGTCCCTAATGAACTTAAATAACATCGTAGATCAAGCCTCCATCAAATTTTGGAAAACTCACGTTGGACATGACGAGGAAATATGAAGTCAACATCTAACTAGAGTGGAAAAAATATGATTGTAAATAAACTAAAAATTGGTGTTTCTATTGATCGAATTTTGGATGAAGTAAGAAAAGTTGAACGTAACAAACTGAGCAGATTTAATTTAGCAAGCAGAAAAGATATTAATTATTTAACCAAAAAACACAACATAGATAAAAGGAGACATGAAAATGATGTAGTAGCTGTTGGTTTAAAAGTTCAAGAAGATGAGAGTAGCATGTTGGGTTGATAGAAACTGTTGGTAGTTGTATGTACAGTATTCTTTTATAATAAACGTTACAAAATAACCAATATTGACCAGTGGCTTTTACCAATCATGAAATGAAGCACATCCAATTCGTTTCATTTTTGCCATTTACTTAATTCGGGGTTTGGTGATTATAATAATATTAACATGTATAACAGTGTGAATGATAATTGTATTATTTATTATTGTTACCCTTAGAAATGCATTACTTGGTGGTGGGCTTTGCTGTCATTTTTCAATTAAAAATATGTGTATATAAAATGTTTATCCATTTATCTCTAAATTGGCAAAAATCTAATAAATGACTATGTCGAGTACTGGTGATGGTATATATAGGTAGTGGTGGAGGGCTTTTATGATTATTTTTAGGTGACAGTCATCCTGTTCTCAAAAATACTGATTTTGCTGTGGAATTTATAAACACAACTATGGTGAAGAAATTAAGATTTCGGAAAAATAAATTGTATGGATGGTACTCACTGCACAAATAGAAAGGGGATGGATTTAACGATCATGCTTGTAAAAGATAACAAAAATGCAGGATTTCCCGTGGCTTTTTTTTTAACGAACAGATTAGACCAGGTGGCTCAAGAGCCTTTTTTAGGTGCTTTGAAGAAAGAAGTGGAAGAAGAATTGCAGCCAGAATATGTAATGACTAATGACGATCCCAAACATTACAATGCGCGGGTAAAGGTGATGAAGAGTGAATCCAGAAGACTTTTATGTACATGGCACGTTATAAAAAACTGGAATTTGCAAGGAAGAAATAAAATAAAAACGCTGAAATCAAGAAAACAATGAAAAGTGATTTGAAGAAAATTTTAAACGAAGCTAAATTAAATGAATTTGTAAGACTGTCTAATAAATACTTCGATAAATTGAAAAATGCTCAGGAGATAGATTTTTTAGATTATTGACAAAAGTAAATTTTATTGTAGCTTTTGATCAAAAACGAATTAGTATGTGGGCACACTGCTTTCGATTAGAAGCAGGAATAAATACGAATATAGCATTAGAAAGTTTGAATAATTTATTGAAAACCAACCAAATAAAAAGAAGGACCAACATCACTGTAAAAAACTTTTAGATAAGATTGAAGATCTAGTGGATTCAAAAATGTGACAGAGAATATTAAATACGGAACGACCAAATGCTAATAGCTATCAGGGCAAGGTAACATTAATAGGACATAAAACTGCAGAACGGATGGACAGGAATTTAATCACAGAGGTAAGGTTTGGAGAATTTCAGGTAAGGTCCTCCAAAGGTGAAGAGTTTTATAATATTATATATAATAACATTTGTGAAAGAAATTGTAAGTTTTTGTATTGCAGAGTATGTAAAATTTGTTTCCACAGATATAAGTGTGAATGTCATGAATATTCCGTAAAAACCAACAGTTGCAAGCATATCCATTTGGTATGCTTGTATAAACAGGAGAAGGAAGGTAGTTCTGTTTCAGGAGATATAGTAGAAACATTTGGCGATCAAAGCAGAGAAATTAAAAATTTTCATCATGAAGAAATCCAGAATTTTATTAAGAGTAAAAGGGCTATTGACGAAGGAACAAATAAAGTTGATAGAGAAACTATAAGAAGAATGGGAAATCAAGAAATTCTGAATGCTCTAAATGAATTAGATATTGAAACATATTTGAAGAAGTTAAAAGCCATTTAAAAATTAATAAAGCAAAATGATACTGATATCACAAATAAAAGAAAAATGAAAAAACAAGAATATTTTCCAACAAAAAGGAGACGCTGATATAAATGTATCGTTTGTATCCTCATTCTAGTAATAAAAAAAGTAAAAAGATATCTATCATATTTTTGTGGCATTTTTATTTTTAAGAGACATTTGACACGATTCTTTTAAAAAATTACAAAGAGAAGTAAGATACAATAATATTTTATCTAGATACAGATATAGATAAACAAATGTTTATTGTATCTAGTATTGGATACAAGATACATTTCATAATTATATCTAGATTCAGATACAAAATGTAATTATCGTATCTTAGATACAGTATCTAGATACTTTGTATCTAGATAATACCCATCATTGAATATAGCTAACTTCAAAGAAACTAGAAATTTTTAAAGAACAAACTAAATTAAACATTAAATTTTTGTTAAGGTCCCTTTATGAAGAGAATCTACAAAATTCATTACCGTAAATTATCTTTACCTGGAAAGGCATGACAAAAGCAGGTTTAAAAATTAAACTGACAACACTGCAAAAGTTTCTGATTATCTAAGTAAAAATGCATCTATCATACAGCTGAAATGTATTTAGTTACAGATACAAGATACATTTTCATAATTATATCTAGATTCAAATACAAGATGTAATTATCATATATAGATACAGTATCTAGATACTTTGTATCTAGATAATACCCATTACTGGTCCTAATACACAGGTTGCTGAAAAATACTGCTTCAACTTTAATACAGTGGTGTTTTCCTTTATATTTGTATTATTTTTATAGATAAGGACCATTTGCCGCAATACTAGATTTAATATCAACAGCAATAAGGGATCATTGTTATGTTAGCAGTTTTTCATTTAGTTGATCTAACTCGAGTGAGCTTACCTTAACTTAACAATTTTGGTTGATTTTGATTAGATCAGTGAAATAGAAAACAGCTCTAATGTTGAGAACTTGATGTTAAATCTAAAATTGTGTCAAACAGCCTTTAGGTATATAACAGAATTAATTATAAATATATTTTTCCTATTATAAATATACAGTGTACTTTAACCAATAATGAAGATGAGGGATATTTTCTATGAAAACTACCACTGCTAAGTACTACTAAGTTTAAAAAGGAATGCACTGTGATTATAGAAGTCTGTATAATTAAAAGTAATTGGGATACATACAATTGTTACATGATTATGAACTTCAATAAATTTAAAGACGAAATCTGTATTATTTAGCAAGCCCTTTGCACTATATCTGTACCTACATATGTATTTTTAACCTCATAAAAAAATGTTGAAACTGAATATAATCGTGCGGTTTTTAAATATTTTAAAATCGCGCCTAATTCAATTTTAAACAAGTGCATGCGCAACTGCCGAGGTACAGAGTAACTCTTAGCGTAGCCTCGAGTTATGGCGTTATAGGAAAACGTGACGTCACTAATATAGAGTGTCTCGAGCATATGTATGTGTAGTATATAGGGTGTCTCCAAAAGGTTGGGACATAGCTTAACTGCAGACTTCTGGGATAAAAATAAGAAAATTTAATCCAAATCGTCTCATTAAGTCGATACAAGGCGTGAAAGTGTTTTGAAAAAAAAAATTATTTTGCGTATAATACTAGGCTTTGATCGACTTTTATAATTTTTGGTATGGCATGTTTTGTGACTCACATTCTTAGATCGTTTTGGTCTTCATCAGTAAGTTGTAAGTGTATTAAATAAAAATGTCGCAATACAAATTTGGTGATAACTTTTCAGTGCCTAGGTTGAGAACTTTCAATATCTTTTTCCGAAAAGAAATTTTTCTAGAAACATTTTTTGTTGTATCTTTGTAATTTTTGCTAACGCTTATGGTTTATAATTCCACGCCTTGTATCGACTTAACGAAACGATTTTTGATGTAGGTACGTTGGATTAAATCTTATTTTTATCCCAGTTAAGCTATGCCCCAACCTTTTAGAGACACCCTGTATGTTCGATATAAATCGTGGGGGCCAGCTTTGCACTGCCTGCAGACTAAATATCGCGATTTATGATGCAGCCAATTATGCTTTGGCGCATACTCAGAAAAGGAGAAAGCATGTTAACACTTCATCCCTCACCGCGGCTAAAGTGTGTAACCTTCGCTGGATCGGACAATATAGAGTTTGTTTCCTGTTTCAAACCAAACGTTCGCTTGTTTCTAGAGTGGTTTCCAAATCTCGTGGCACGCGAAATGCGCAAAAGACGAAGCTTACTGCACAAGAAAGAGAGAAAGAAGAAAAAAATCATCGAAGGTCGCGTGCCACGTGATTTGAAAACCACTATAGTAGCATCCTAAGCTTCAGCTTAAGCTGCTGTGATCTCTAATCTTTCTCTGATCTCTTATTAGGATGTTAGCAAAGAGCGAGGGAGAATACAAGCAAAACTATAAAAACTATATTTATTTATTAATAAGAAAGTTTGTACAAAAAAAACAATATTATGTCGTTCTATTATTTTTTTGTAGCAAACAGTATATAAAGATCATCACCAACTTTAAGTTCTATAGATTTATGAGTTTCTATAGAATAAGCTTTGTACATAACAACATGCCATTTGTACGAAGTATATTTTTCAGCATAAAATTGTTTGAAGATACTACATCTGTCATGAGGATTATTTAGTGCATAAGCTCTTTTAAGAAAATCACTGGCATCTAATTCCATTCTTGGTGTCAAGCCGTTAACTCTTTGTATAATTACCTGTAAAATATTAAAAAGTAAACATCTAAATAAAATTAAAATATGATAACAAATTACCCTTGGTTCATTATTAGGGGGCGCATTGTATTGTATTGCATTCGAAATTTCCAAATAAGTCAACACTAATAAACACAGAAAAAAATAACTCATCTTTAGATTCTTTTTGAAGAAATCTATATGTAAGACTAACTAAATTTAGAACTAGAACTCCATTTATAACAGAAATAAAAAAATCTTGACCTAAACATTTCTCAAGAAGATAACCTTTATTAAAAATAGGTTAGGTTATAGCTTCTTATTGAAGTAATACAGTATAAAATATACATATTTTTGAATATTTAGTGTTTGTGCAATCTCTAGGAGATTCACATTAACTTTCCACACGCATTAGAATCAGTTAATATTGACGCGGAGAAGGTACTACCTTGCCTGTCATTACCTGAGTAAATAATTCTATTCCAAATACTAAAAAAGTGAGAGCAAGACTTTTAGTCTTTTTGAAATATTTACTTATTTAAATGCAACCCCAGTATCTCAAGCAATTTTAAATGCCAGTAATGTAATTTTTAGTGTATTAGAGAAAATCCAGGTACATTTAGGCAATTTAGGGTTAAATAAGTTAGATTAGAAAATTTTGATGAACTTATGACAATCTTTTAAAATAAAATGCACCTAAGCTGCATCAAAAACACGAAGAATTAATAAAGCATTTACTATACGTAAATTACCGCGTAAATCACACTGAAAGTCGAAATACATAGTAGACAACGCGTAAATAAACCCAAATTCCTTCTCAATTTAGTTCGGTATTTCTGCCACCGAAACAGTAACGCTTCGCTTAAACTGTCTATTCTTTGCCCAATGTTTATCATATAGAAGGTTTGTGTTTTTTCTCAGTCATGTTTAGTGTTTCAGGCCGGAATATCTAATTTGATGATACTGCTGATTTCGCTTGTTTTAGCTCACTGCATTTATAGTTCATCTCAAATACTGTAAGTGATATCACATAATACATTGAATTAGTGGAACATTGAGCGTCGTTAATGAAGTTTTTATATTGTGTAATTTTATTGCTTTGCATACTTTGAAACACGTCCATATATTAATCACAAAGAAAGCCTCTTTTTAATTTGACTTTGCCCTGTAGCTCAAGTCGGCAGCCTTAGGAAGTAGGATTAGGAGGCTATATATTAATTAAAGAGTTTAATTTGTTGAAACGTATAATTACAAGATAATAATGAGATAATAATGAGAAGGTATGTAGACATAAATAGCACGCAATTAAAACATTGTAGGTTGCAAATATAGGTTTTGTACTTTTGCTAATTACCGATCATATTTAGTCAAGTTTTTACTATATTATTTCAATAAAATCAAGCTCATATTCTTCAATATCAATATCAAAGATAATTAAGTCATAATAATAACCAATACATTCTTACGTACTAAATTATCACTAGAGGAAAACGATAACACCGGAGTGAACAGTTACTTCATTCATGATCCAGTGGTAAGAGTTTTGTAGTCAAATTACAATAAACCATGCCATGCCAATAAGATTCCAAATAATGATCCTCCAATCCTCCTAAACAAGCTGAAATATAAAATTAAAATTAAAAATACAATAATTTTAACACAAATATACGTTTTCTTTCAAATAAAAGATAAAATGGCCAAAATTACCAAATAACAATTACTTTCAAAACTGCTTGCTAGAAATGCAATGGAATCAGACGTACATTTAGACAAACAACCAAACATTTAAATAAAAACAGGCAAAGTCTTTTTGTAGTTTAGAGAAGACTTATTGGAGATGCTGAAAATAAGAATTCTTCATAATTGATCAAATATCGGAGAACGACCATTAGATTTTTCAATATAAATTCACCATCCTGGTATAAAAGAGTCAACGTCAATAGCTTCCCTACTTCCATTTCCTCCACCCTATGTCATCTATTCAAACAACTCTAAACGAACGAGAAACCAAAGGTACAAATTTCACAACTTCTTACGTACCCGAACAGTAGTATAGGAATGGGTGTAGAAAAAACGAAGTAAGAGAACCTGCTAGGGCCTGTGAAAATGATTATGGGAATCTAGAAATTTTCAAACATCCCTTACTTCTAAACGAGACAAAATCATGCCAACACAACTAAATAGAGTAATAAAGGGTCTGTAAATAAAATAAGAATATTGAGACAGAAATGCAGGCGAGGAGCTACTAATAAAAAAAATTACGAAGTAAATTATTTTAAAATAAAGCGGCACTACTTAGAAATACTAAGAAGGAGTCTTGAAAAATTTGTAGAGTTCAACCAGAAATTAGATTTTTAACAAACGTTTTAAGAAATTTAAGGAGCGCTCTATACGAGGGTGGTCTGAAAAGTTCCCGACCTAACAAAAATACAAGACATTTTTTCTGAAAATTTTTTTTTATTTTTTAACATAGTCTCCTTGTAACTCTACACACTTCTCCCAGCGATGCTCCCATCTCTGTAACCCGTCCAAATAGTACTCGGCATTCTTCTCTGCAAAATAATTGTTCACGAAGATGACTGCCTCTTCATTTGACGAAAATCTTTGTCCTCCGAGCGCAATTTTTAGATGAGGGAACAAAAAGAAGTCGCTTGGGGCTAGATCTAGTGAGTAAGGCAGATGGTCAAGCAGTTCAAACCGTAATTCGTGGATTTTCGCCATGGCAACCGCTGAGGTGTGAGACGGTGCGTTGTCTTGATGAAACAGGATTTTCTTTTTCTGCAAATGTGGCCGTTTTTTCGCAAGTTCTGCCTTCAGCTAGTCAAGTAATGATGCATAGTATGCTCCTGTAATGGTTTTTCCTTTTTGAAGATAATCGATTAAAATAACTCCATCACTATTCCAAAAAACAGTCGCCATCACTTTCCCAGCCGAAAAAACAGTTTTTGCTTTTTTTGGAGCCGGTTCCCCCTTTGCAGTCCACTGTTTGGACTGTATTTTTGTTTCGGGCGTATAATGGTGTATCCAAGTTTCATCTACAGTAATTAATCGGCGCCAAAACTCGGATTTATTTCGCCTAAACTGCGCCAAAAGAGCGTTGCAAATATTCATTCGAACACGTTTTTGGTCTAACGTGAGCAAACGCGGCACCCAACGCGCGGACAGCTTTTTCATGCCTAAATGTTGATTTAATATGTGACAAACACGTTCTTTTGACATGTTCATAACCTCTGCTATTTCTCTCACTTTAATTCGGCGGTCGTCTAGCACCATTTAGTGAACTTTGGCGATGTTTTCGTCGGTAGTTGCAGTTTTTGGACGTCCCGAACGTTCATCGTCTCCCAAGCTCTTACGGCCACGTTTAAATTTAGCAGCCCAAAATTTCACTGTGGTAAATGATGGTGCAGAGTCCCCATACACAGAATCCAACTCATCTTTTATTTGCGAAGGCGTATTGCCTTTCAAAAACAAATATTTAGTGACAGCTCGATACTCGATTTTGTCCATTTTCACAAAAAAACTCACATCAACTCACTCAAACGACTGTTACATAAAAACTGCGCGTCCAAAATGGCTGAAACTTTGGTGAGTAACTGTCAACAGATGAACAACGAAATTCAGTAGCTTTTATTTACGAGTGCTGCCATCTTCACGTTGAGGTCGAAAACTTTTCAGACCACCCTCGTAAAAAAGCCTAGCTGAAACATCTGACCTCTTATTTCAATATGACCTGGAACACGCCAAGACAACCAAACATTTTTCAGAGCTTTCCGTGTACGCAAAACATAATAAGTACTCCTAATACTGCTGTAAACGTGCTTGGAGAGCCCTAAAGTTCTACTTTAGTCAAATTCCGAATGCTCAAGGTTTGATATCTTTCTCAAGGCTTAATCCATTCATGTACCAGATAAGACAGTTTGGGGTTAGAAACTATAAGAATTGAATCCAGATCTCTTTAGTTGGTGTAGGACTACTTTACTATTGTTTTTTGGTATGTAACTGATCATCATTAGTCTTGTAAAAGATGTTCTTCACCGCAAAAGCGTGTTTGGACAAACAGTTTGGAACTATTTTGTATGGCAGTAGTAAGAGCGATACACACGATTCCAATTCAGCCTCTACAACCATACATTCTTCTCATCCAGAGCTACTCTTAATTATTTCATTATCTTAGTTTTGAGCCAATGTGAAATAATATTGAAACTTTAATTAAGCAACACATAACAAGAATGTACAAAGAGTGTAATCGCAAAACACACGATGCCGGAAAATTTGACGTCCGTCGCTAACGACTATTTTACAATGAATGTTATTCAACTGATACCGAATTTACAAAATGCATGATACTTTGTAAACGATTTCTTGTGTAATCAATAAAGACGGTTTTTCTCATATGTTACAAAATAATAATTAAAGCTTATGCCAGAAAAAGTGTTGTATATAAAACATTAAACAGAAACCAAATGGTAAATTGCATTACAAACTTTATTGCATATTTCTTAAGATAACTACACCCATTTACTAACAAATAACACAAGATTATTCAATTATTCCAAACCCATACAAAAGTTTCGTAGTTTTCTTTTAATTCCCCCCATCAAATTTTGTACAGCTTGATCTGTATTCATTCTTGTAGCTTTTTTCCTCTCATTCTTGAAGTCGTCAGTTGAAGTAGCTGGTTTTGCATATTTTAGAAGTTTCTGTTTCATGAGTGCCCAGTAGTTTTCGATCCACGTCAGTTCGGGGCAGTTGGGAGGGTTTTCTTTCTTTTGGACAAATTCAATATTGTTCTCTTTATATCAGTTAATGACTTGTTTGGCATAGTGACAAGTTGCCAGGTCTGTCCAAAAAAGTACGATATTGTGGAATCATAAAAGTGGCAATAAGCACTTTTTAAAAAATCATTAAGCTATACATCAGCATTTATTGATTTATTTGAAAAACAAAAGTGCAATTCTTCTGCCTCATGAACAGATAGCTTGCCAAATAAGAATATTTTTTGCAAATTTTTCTGTTTTGATTAGTTTAAATTCATCTTTAACAGATTTTCTGCCTTTTCAAGAAAATAATGTTAACCAGGTAAAGATTTAAAATTTAATTTAAAACAGATCAAGCTGAACAAAATTTGATACGGGGAGTTAAAACAAAATTACGAGAATTTTGGATGGGTTTGGAATAATTGAATAATTCTGTGTTATTTGTTAGTAGATAGTAAACTCAAACTAAGAGTGAAACTCTCGTTTTATTTTGGCAGGTTTTTGTTATTTTGATTTGTATCCATGAGAATTTCCGATGATCACGTTCCATCTGATACTGGAGCGTTGGACTTGAGCCAGAGAAACTGGATGACTTTTGTCTGGACTCCAAGACAGTACAGCAAAGCCTAATGAAAGGGTTGACGTTTTGGTTAGAAAGGATGGTACCACAAACTTAACTCAATGCATTCATTTATGCATGTTTTTGTAACGTGGCACAAATGTGTTTTTGAACAATGCAGTTGCTTCTTATAAAAAATTGCAATTGTTTTTGAGAAGAATCAGATAATAGACATTTGCATCTCTGGACAAGATTGAATTAGTTTTATTTAATACAAGTCTCTCTGATATTCATAAACTTAGAAAAATGCTGATGATGTAGTGGAGCAAATAAAATAATTAAATGTAGAATATTTATTGCTACTTTCTGCATTAAATATAATAATTAAATAATAGAAAATATACAAAATATTACTTATGTGATTTTTTGAGAGCAAATAACAAAACCTTAGTTTTGCCATCTACTTTAAATGACACATACATATGATGGTATATGGCAAAATTATTGTATATAATGGCATTCCAATAGTAATCGGCATAATTTCTTTCAAAATAATCTCGCACCAAAATACAAGCATTAGAGACGTCACCAAATTTTAATGCACTCTTGAGAGTATCTGTTGCTTCCGTCAGCATAATTGGCGTCATACTTCCACTTGTTAAAACATCAACCTGTAATAAGATGGACGCTTATTGCACACTATTTTATTACTTATCTTTATTCTTATTATTGTTTATTTCCACAGCACTGATTGACCAAAGTGTATAAGATTCGTTTCTGTTTTATCTAATGTATAGAGCGATTTTCCAAAGGGGAGGTTTTGATGTCTGTAAAAATTAATGTCAAGAATTTTCTTTAGGAGGCTATAATTTTTGACTTTTGGTAGAATTATCATAACACAGTCAAATTTGGGCAAAAAAGGTGGTATCCCGGAAAAGTTTACAAAAGTATGTATGTATGAAACATAATTATTCTCTTCCTTTTGATGAGTTCACCTAGGTAGAGAGCAAAATCTATCAATTTTCTCACTTTTTTTCTGTTTTGTTTTTGTAAATATCTCGGAAAATGTCGATCTTAGTAAAACATACATTCTGTACAAAATTAAACTAGGCAAGACTTCCTGCAAAATCAATTTTATTCACTTTTTACTAGCGATGATTGTTTTCGAGATAGTTCAGTTTGAAATTTGGGGTGTTTTAGCAGTTGGTGCAAGAGACTGTCTTCGTACACTTGCTACTCTTTAAAGCTGTGACCATGGAACTTGATTTTGAATAATATTGCATTATCTGGATATTCAGAATTTTTAATATGGTTCAAATTTGAAAGTTCCCTTCTTCCGATACAACAAATTAGAATGTTACTATCTTGTTTCGCCGAAAAAATCATCTAGTTTAATTTTTATATCATACCTTTCCAGAAAATTGCTATAAACTAAAAAAACAACCTCCTCCAACAACTCTACAATATCTCAAAACTTTTGTGGACTTTTATGGGAAACCCCCTTAATTTGATTCTACTATCAATAGAGTTTATGATACTTCTTTCAAAAATAGTTTTAGCAGTATAATTAGTGCGCCCTGAATGTATTTTTTATTTTTACAGACACAAATCACACAATAGCACATAGAGCAAAATATTTTGACAGAATTGAATTGAATTGAGCTTATATTAGTGACACAAAAGATTAAAATATCCATCTGATAAAGACTTACAGTATGGTTTTTAGTGGATCTTAGCGTTGATCTAATTGTTGGTCTTGTTAATGTTCTTGTTATTGATCTTGTTCTTGATCTTGTTGTTGATCTTCTTGTTAATTTTGATGTTAACCTTGGTGTGGTAACATTTACTTCAAAAGATATGTTTATCAAAAACAGGATTATTAAGAGACACTTGAAGATAAACATTATCGAAAAAGTTACATGGTTGTGTCAGCAGTTGGACTGACACCTTCCAAATAACAAAAAAACAGGTGTACTACTGATGCATTGATAACTTAATAGTCTACAGTATAACCCAACCAATGCTTTTGATAATAAATAGTTTGCTTTAAAAATTAAAATAAAGTATTGCAAAGTAAGGTCATACTTGTAATAAAATTTTTGTCATTGACACTTTGACAGATGACAACAGTTATAAATCACAGTTTACTTTGAAAATTAACCTAAGGTAAAGCTTTAATCCTCTATAACAAAGGTTAAGTACAATCTACATATTGTGTAACTTACATTTACATTTATATGCAGTAACCGAGAGTAACCAAAGTATTTTAAAAAAATTCAATTAGTTAATTACACATTGCCATATTTATATTATACTAGATGCCTTGTTTCTAAAATTTGTAAATAAAAGTTTATAAAATTTTGGGGGCAGTTTCTATCAGACAATCACAAAAAGGAGTATTTCGGTTTTACATAGGCAAATAATTGTTATTGTTTTATTGTGATTTATAATCACTTTATTAACAGTCAAGATCCAACCAGGTTTTAAACTTTTTTAAAACTTTTCTCCATTCTCTCCCAAAACCATACCAATAAGATTGGTTGAATTATTTACCCCTGTTACACACATCTATAATTTTGTTCATTGATACAAACTGTAATAGTCAAAATTCTAAGAGCCCATTTTATGGAATCCGTGCTATGCTGATTACGTCAACTAGGCAACCTTTTGTATAGTTAATAGACAATTTTAGTAAAAAGTTTAGATGATTAGGTTAATTACGCTGCACACTTTTCTGTGACTGGAAAACTTATGACTTGCCTTAAACTAATATGTAATTAATGCAATCTACGATATGCTATACTAAAATGGGAATAGTAAAGTAGTTCGGTAGAGTGATTTTGTTATTTGTACATGCTGCAGATGTCCAGATAGTAAATCTGTAACGATTTTAGTGGATTACAATGACTAAGGATAACTATAAAGGTAGGAAACCAACATTGAAATCATTCGTAGTAATTTCAATTATATTTTCAATCAATACTACACCAATATATTGAATGGTTTCAAAAAACTTAATGACTGATCAAAGTCATTACTTTTGTTTTCTTTCTGTATGTACTGTCTATTTTGAACGAATCAGCAAAAAATACTGCTGCTGTTTAATTTTAGCAAATTTAATTAGGAATTCTGTGACGATCGGTAATTCTTCATTTGAGGAAGTTTAGGAAATGTCAGCAGTATCTAGATGCGGACATTAAAGCCGTTTCTTGTTTGTTCTTCCTCTTCGATCTGCATTCATAGTCAGTACTTGAGCCAAGCTCAAACTTTAGTTCTACTCAAGCGTTCTCTAAAATTTTGTAGTTGAAAATTAAGTCGAAAATGCGATACATCGTACGTATTCTCAGACACAAGTAAAAAGATAGGCGGCTCAGATTTAGTTTCTGGATTGAATATCCGTGCTGAACCAAGGTTGTGCTTGCTGGAGTCAAACATACACAAGTAAATACTGACTGAGTTGCATCTGTTAAAAATGAATCAACAAATTAAAATCGACATTGTGCTCAATGCTAATCAGATTTTGTTATTTATCTTAAACGTTATCAAAAATTACAACGATACAAAAAATGTTTCTAAAGAAAATATCTTTTTGGAAAAAAAATTGAAGATTCTCAGCCTAGGCACTAAAAAGTTACCATCAAATTTGTGACAAAATTGTGACATTTTTGTTTAATACACTTACAACTTACTGATCAAGGCCAAAACCATCTCGAAACGTGACTTATAGTCACAAAACATGCCATACCAGAAATTATAAAAATCGATCAAAGACTACTATTCTTATGTGCAAAATTAATTTCTTTTTCAAAAGATTTTCACGTCTTGTACCGACTTAACGAAACGATTTTGAATATAGGTAAGTTGGGTTAAATCTTCTTACTTTTATTCTAGGAATCTGCAGTTAAGCTATGTTGGAGACACCCTGTATAAACGATAGCGCTCTCACACTAAGCGAATCTTTGAGAACAGTTTATTAGTGCTGTTCTTTAAAATTGCTCCAAGAATTTATAAGAACTATTCCAAGAGTTCAATGGATAAATAGTTAGATTTAGTTACTGTGTCATGCTATGATACCTTTGATGGACCATAATTTTTAGTTATCCGTGACAATACACAGTTAGAGATTCTTTAGAGATTGGCAGTACTTTATCTATACATTCTGCAGACGTTTAGATGCCAGCAGTATCTTGTAGGAAACATATCAAGACCATCTTTTTTTTTCTTTTTTTTCTGATCTTTCTATTTGGTGTAGATCGACCAATAACTCTCGGAGCACAATGTCGTCTTTTGAAACTAATTTAAATAATTTCTACCGGTGTATCTGTCGTAGGCGTATTGAAAACAGCGGCTCTTCCTTCTGCGCAGTAGCAGTTCAATTGTCTTAACAATCGCGCGTTTTTGTTTTATACAGCATTGTGCTTACTGGCATTAAGTATTTCTATTCAGCAAGCCGAATTTTTTAAATATCCTGGTAGTGACATAGTGTGTTACTATTTGATCTTGTTGTGTGCCATCACCAAGTTCGAACAACCTTTAAAATTGTGTAAGACAGTATGGTAGACTGTATGGTTGACAATATGCAGGACTGCAACAGTGGTGGAAGTGATCCCAAAGATGAATTTTAGAACATGAAAGAAAACTTTAGTGAGAAAATGAAAGAATATAATAACAGGAGTGATGATGTGATTAAAAAGCCATGGACTAATGCAACCGTAGAAGAAGCCATCCGTGAAATTCTAGATTCAAATAATCCTGAAAAAAGAAGACTAGTAGGCAATATGGATTAACTAGAAAATACAATACAGTGGAGA
>VTPC01005570.1:11842-25949 GCA_011009095.1 Ignelater luminosus | reverse complement strand
CACTGAGCTTTTAGACTCAAGGTTGAAGGAAAAGAAATTTATTAGCTCCTTACACGACGTTTTACTGGTTTAGGGACAGAGAAAAAGACTTTTTCCAATATTTCTTCAAAGAAGATGCAATAGTTTTCTGTAATGATGTACCTGGATTCATGGAACAATTCCACATTGACTATATTTCTTAAGCTTATGAAAGATGAAAATTTTGAATCTAAAATGGAGCAAGTAAAAAAACAAGCGTGGAAAGCCTTCAAGGATGTAGTTACAAGTTTCTTGGCAACAAAAAAGATGAAGATTATAAAAATATTGTACAATATATGTTAGACAAATTTAAAAATTTAGGCTGTAACCTGAGTTTAAAGATGCATTTTCTAGATTCGCACCTGGACTACTTTCCCGAAAATCTTGGTGCAGTAAATGAGGAGCAGGGAGAAAGATTCCACCAAGATATAAAAGAGATGGAGAGGAGGTACCAAGGAAGATGGAATGTAAGCATGATAGCTGACTACTGTTGGATTGACTATTTAAAAAGTAGTTACAACTTGAAAATGCAGTTTTAGATTTGTAGGTGCTTTTCGCATTTACACCAGTGTGCGGCGGTGGTTAAATGCGTTGATTAGAAATACAAGTGAACTATTTCGTTTCGCTTTGTAACTTTCCTTTTTTAGAAGTTTGATTTTATCTGATTAAATATTGTTACCCTTTCTGTTACCTTAGTATTATTTACTCATTTTTGAAAATATTGTCTTTACTTCTTTAATTAACTAGAAATTGCATTTCTACAAAATAAATTATAAAAGAACTTCTAGGTATTGAAATAAATTTTTTATTATGTAGATTAAGTCGTACATGACCTTTGAGATTTCTCGCTAAGAATTTATGCAAGTGGCTTTATATATTAGCGTGTTGCCAAGTGAATCCTTTTATTTTGGTTTATTCTAAGTTTTTCTCGAGGTTTCAACAGGTAACATCTATAGGGGTTAGAAATATCTTAGGAAACGCATCAGTAGTTTTCCATTGTGAAATAGAAATTTTGAATTTGTTTTATTGTGAATGTTACGAATAGAAAATGAAAAACAGGGACCTAAAAGTTGTATTTAATTTGACATTCTGAACCCTTATTATTAAAATCGTTGACATCATTAAGAAATTCCCATTATAATAGTTGTTTACAAAATGTTCAGCTTTAGGAAAATTATATTTTGATTTTATTAAAGTTATTTGGAAATGTTATTTTGTTAATAAAATACGTTTATCGTTAATAAACAACAACGAGATTAACCTTAAGAAACATTAAATATCACAATTTATTAATCAGGCTTGTTTTCTTTATAATTATTATCAATAACTAGGTTAAAAACAACTACAGGATTTTTTGGTATCATTAGCTTTGAGGTTTATCTTTCGAAGAAATTTAGATCATTTCTTTTATTGCAACTAGGACAATTTCGTTTCTTTTCGAAGATTTCTAGAATAGTGATCATTTAAAACCAGAACTCTATAAGACAAACTATGGCAAAATTTGCTTTGTATTTGTTAGCTATAACAGTTTTAGAAATTACAGTTGCAGTGCAATATGATACAAGTAGTAGCGTATTTAATCATGAGCCAAACGTAAAATTTATAATAATTGTTATTACTTTCGTATTAAATGTCTGCTATTTTTGTTAATATAGGTCGTGGTTAAAAATGTAGTTGATGTTACATCAGAGATGCAATCAGATGCAGTTGAATTTCTGAAGACGGCGTATTATTCCACGAGTGGTCTTAAAGAACGACTTGATGTGTGGAAAAATCTTTTTGTTCGAAAATATCCTTCCTATGATTGGCATGTTGTCGTTCAGGAAAAGGCTACGCAGCCCCATATTAAAAGCATTGAACTGATGGTCGGTAATGATACTTATCTATTGTATGCTATTGCATAATAAATTATCTTTTCTTTATCATTACTCTTCATTTGTAAATTAATTATAATTATGTTGCTAAAAATAAATGTCTCAAACTATATATAAATAGCAATGTTATAATCCTAAATTAAAAATGATGTAATAATTATGTTAAAGAAAGCAAGATAAGACAATCATGATATCAATAATAATACTGTTAATATAGTAAAATTAGATTTTAAAAATAACATAATTGTGAAGTAAGTGATAGGTATGTTTAGAAATAACTACCTTTTCACTTTTTTTAACACGACCCTAATGGATGAGTGGCTTTGCTTTGGGTGGAATGGATCAAAATTAACTATCGATATATTCTAAGTAATTATTTATTTTTCCATTGCAAATATTAAATGTTAATACATAAAAATAGCTAAGCAGATTTATTTAAAAAAATTGATAAATCTTGAAGGTTTCTCAAAAAGTTCAACAATATCCCCGAACTAAAATTCTTCATGCATGTTTGGATAGTTTTAGATTTTTCACATGACCTGCATCGTGAACAACTTTATCAATTTTTGAATTTATACCTCTTGAACATTTTAAGCCTGCTGTTTGGTAACCACACTTTTCAGTAGAATAGGTCAGTCGTTTGTGCAACTGTATGACGTCAGTTGCAAAATCCGACCTTGCCTTGGTCAAATCGGCATTGACTTAATTTGTTTTGGCGTTTAAGAAACTAAGGCAACAAATATTCCTCTTGATGTTCTATGACTCTTTATAAATAATACAAAGATGTTTCATAATAATTCTGATTAGTAGCATTTCAGTTTCTTTCAACTACGAATTAGCAGGAAAAACATTCTTCTTTTTTACAATGTTGTTTGGTTGATTATGAGGTTAATCTTCTTCAGCATAAAAAGGGGAAAAGCGAGTCAGATATTCCAATGAGCGACAGTGCCAGTGGATTCTCCTCTATGCTATAGAAAATCTGCAGGGACAGTCCCTCTACTGTGTTACCGGATGCCAAACATGACTTAGGAAAATGAATATCTTTTGTGACCTTTTTTTAAAATTCTATGTACCTTTTTTGCATATCTTTGCCAAAAGACTTTTTAGCAACTTTTCTGTTGAGATTAATAGCTTTTCTAATAACAATAACAGTTTAGAGCGATCTCAATTGATGTCTTTGTTGAGAAGTTTTTTAGTTTTTGGGGCACCCTGTATATGATTCTATGACGTAGTAAGTTAGAGAGCAGTCCCATAATGTCTAATTTATAAATAAAGATGATATAACCGATTTTGTCGAACACTTTACTGAAATCTGTATACAATCTTTTGCAGATCATTAATATAACTTACTAGATTCGTTTCGACCAATTTACCGGGTAAAAATCCATACTGTTAAAAACTAATTTGATTTTTAATTATGGCCAAAGTGAACTTATGCACAGTTTTCTTAGAAACCTTTGAAAGAATAGATATAATAGATACTGATCTGTAATTCCTAACTAATTCTTTATTGGAGCACACTGTACACCTCTGTAGTCGGCACTAGATCCTATAGATTGTAAAAGAACGATTCCGATAATATACCGTATAGTTATAGAAATGCTTTAGTAAAACATAGAATTTTGTAAGGATCATAACTGTTGTTTGTTTTCGCACGTAAACCACGTACATTCTGAAAATCTAGTGTTAAATCTACAAAGATAATAAAGAAAAACTATATATAGCGATGTATTACATACTTTAATAAACAAAATTAAAGCTTCTCAATATCCTTTTCAGATCTAATAGATATTAGGACTTTTACAAACTCATAACCTTTTCTCTTAGCTTTTTCTATGGTTGTTTTATACAACAATTGCAAATGCAAATTTTACCGCCGATACTGTTAACACACATGCCGTAGTTGTTTAGCTTTCTCTGGATCTTCTCTTAGCTTTAAACGCAGCTACAACGACATCACGTTTATGCCAGGATGCAAATCTAATAATAATGTTTCAGGAATTTCCTTTGAGATGCTGACCACCCAGATGGGATGCGACACGATGTTACAATTTCTATCTCTGACGAAGGTTTAGCAGTTGATTTCAGTAAACACGCGCTGTACTAAGGCTATAACATTTTCGTTACTTTTTTTCTGGAATGTTCTGAATCTCTACACTATTGAGGCGTGAATATGTTTCTAATTCGTCAATTCTTATTCTAATTTTCTTAAGTTCTGCATTTTCGACTTTGATGGAATCAATTTCTTTAGTTTTGGCGGTTACCTTACATAAAGTGGTCTCAAAGTCAGAGACTCTTTTGCCATAGAATTCGACAGAATGTAAAAGATCGAATTTACGAAGCAATGCTTTAACATCCCGTTGAATACTGCGAACAATACTTATAGTCATGTAGATGTTCCCAGTATATCTTTGGAGATGTCATCAATTATAGCAGAACTGTTAAGCGAAGAGGTTTTCCTGTAATCCCTGCATTTTCATGCTATATCATTTAGCAAAAATGTTTTCAATTATGTAACAGTTGACACATTTTGCATGGAAATATAAAGTACATCTTGCAGTGCATTGAAGGCCTGAAGATCTTCTGCTGATAGGTTTAGTGCACAATGAACAGTAGTTCGACTTCGACGTTGTTAAATTTATAGATTGTACAGAAATGTAAAAATAGAAGCGGCGGTTCAATTATCTGCATATAATATTCTACAAAGTGTTCATAAATGTTTCTGGGTCCAGTTGGCTACGGAATCTAATATGGATGTGTCGCCTTGTTGATTTATTTCAACAACTAATACGTACTTTCTTTCTGTTATTGCAAATGCCATTATCCTGCATTTTTTCTCTCTAATTGCACGTATTGTACGAAAAAGTCTTCTTCAAAAATAAAGTTGTAGGTTTAACAATTAATTTATTAATTCTTAAAAAACATAAGATTAGGCAACTATCATAACAACAATGCGATGCGTGTAACGTGACAAACGTTGTAATACATATCCTTTTTTAAAAAAAGGCTGCAAATGCAGCCGCCGCAAGCATAATTTCACAGCGCACTAGACGCAGAAACATTTATGAACCCTTTGTATATTAAGTTTTGTAAATATATATAAATATACATACATGGTGATTCAAAAGGTGTGAACATAACTCTAAGGGCTCATTACAGGCGATTTGGAGTAGACATCCATAACACATCCATACCTGATTCTCAAAGGTTACTCAGATAATGAGGAAAAACTGTTTATTTAGTATACTGAATCTTAAAAAGAAACAAGTTAACAGAAAAAATAAAAAACGAATAAAAATCACAATGATTGTTCAAAGTGGTTGCCGTTATGTTGTATGCATGCTTCACATTGACGAACAAGTGAATTTTGTACAATGCGCAATTGCTCGGGCCTCAAGAATAACATTTCTGTTTTGAGCAACATGATGATTATCGGTGAATTTTCCAAATTTACATAGGATATAAAACGTGAAGCAACTTACTACTCACGAATTGTTTGGCAAAATTTGTTCGTTGTTATTTTGCATAGCAACTAGATGTTATCTGCAGTCAGTATTTTCTCACTGCCTCAATAATTCTTGGAAATCAGATATGGGTGTGCTACGGTTTTCTACTCCTGTCTAATGAGCCCTTAGAGTTGTGTCACACCTTTTGAGCCACCCTATATAATATAAATTCTGGGACCAATATTAAACCTTATGCTCCAACAAATAGAGAAAGTTTGTAATTCCCAAGATATTACAATTTTTCAACAAAAGTTGATTATTGATTTATCCACGTCACCACCACCAATGGCGACGTAATTGTATTCATTTATTTAATTAAATACTTTTAACCACTGAAAACTGTTTCAAACACAACAGCACTTTACCGTGGCTATCAGTCGCACCTACATCTTAATACCTTTTGTTGTGCCATATAGTTCTGTTTAACTTCTATATGTAAAATATCTATTGATGTAATTACTAATCTTGAAGATTGTAAATTATATTAAAGTGTTATTTATTATATTCTGAAATAGTTATTTAGAGGACGTACAATAATTTCTCGTCACTTTATTTTAAAACAACTAAAAACTTAACCACGTTTTCTTTACTTTGGTTACACTTTTAATTAATCTTAAATGTAATTCACAAAAATAATTATTTATTATATACAGACCCTAACATATTTATGGCAAATTTTTTAGAAATGATTCGATAACAGGTTACACAGGAACTAGACATACAGGCTGTACCTTATTTACTTAGGGTGTTTTCGAAAGTATGCAGAAAACTTTATTAGCTTATATTACTCGTATACACAAAAATGGAACAAAAACCTCTATAAATCACTGATTATTAATAACAAAAATTGGTGAGTTGTTTTCCCTTATACGGTTAAAACGAAACACTAAAAGTGTGTGGTTTTAATAATTTCTTTCTCTAGAAAAAAAGTAGCATCTGATTAGAAAATCCCCACTTGAATCTGGTCATAGAAAAAAAAAAACAGAAAATTAGGCATGTCATAGTTTTTCACTGCCAGATTTTAGTAGAGATCTTCTGCATCCCCAGTATTTTTACGACACTGGTTTTTTTTAATCGATACAGTACGTTAGATACGCCAAATAAACTGAGATTTTACAGAGATCGTTCAAAAACTGGAGTTTGTACAACCAGTGTACCCCTGTACCAGTATTTAAAGTTTCATTACAATCTATTAGATAAACATGTTGCCCAGATTCGATGAATTTATCTTCTCTACTCTTTAAGTTATTCAAGGAACTGTGATAATTTTTGTGAAATTGCAATACCCTGTAGCTAGAAAACGGTTAGTTTTACGACCATGGTTTATGAAGACTTTTTGGGTTAAAATTGCTCAAAGTATCACCTCTTGAAGTTATGACACCAACTTACTCACACCCTGTATATGTTGGTTCTATACCTAACTTAAAACCGCTATGTGCAACCAGGCGCGTTTGATTTTACGCAACCCGGTAAATGCACCGTTAAGTTTACCGAAGGGAACGAGCCGGTTTAATTTCGTAAATGCCTCTTGTTTTCGTGAAGATATGGTTACGTAAGCTAACTGTTAATTAAGATCTTTTTTGAAAATATTTACCCTTACTGATTATTTTTTTAGAATCCTTTATCTTTCTTAATAATTAAAGAAAATTGAAACTAAATAATTAAGAAATCTTAATTCCAGTATCATTTTTATTTTTACAGGAAGGTTATCTGTTGAATAACTATTAGGTCACTTATGGTTATTTAATAATTTACATAAATCTTAATGTATGTATTATTATTGCAGTAGATTTTGCGAAGAAAAGACCTTTTAAACATACATACAATGGCTGATTACAAACTGCCCTTGTGCTTGTTCGTTTTAACAGTTCTGGGGGTTTCAGTTGCAGTGCAATTGCGTCCTAATGCTATACGCAACACTGAACCATCTGTAAGATATTTAATTTTTATTTTTATCTTATCTCTGTTTTTAATTTTAATTATTGCGATTTGAATAGGTAGCCATCATTAAAACTAATAATATGACACCAAAAATGCAACTGGATGCCGTGGACTTTTTAAAAAGAGCTTATACTTTGAACACCCCAAGTGATCGATGCAGTATTTTCAAGCAACTCTATACCGAAAAATACACTCAGTACAAATGGCACGTCGTATTGTACAAAGCTTATTCCATTGGATATCTAAAAAGTATTGATTTAAAAGTTAATAACAATGAAACTTACGTTTTATTTGCCACTAAAAAATAAAATTTCTTTTACATTGTGTAATCTGTTAAGAAATAAAACTTATTTACTTATTATTGTTGTTTTTTTCAATATGGGCATCAACTACTTCAAACAGGTAAGCATTTTAAGAAGTCACGGCATGACATCAAAAATGTAACAGGATGCCAAAGACTTTCTGAAGAGAACGTCACTTTGTCATGGCCGGCGCTAGGGTTTTGGCCGCCCCTGGGCAAAATTTATTTGGTTACCCTAGATTCTAATAGATCTAGATCTTACCATTTTGTCTGTTAGGCTGTAACTAGAATTGCTGTCTAGTAGACTAAGCATTCTTAAAAGAAAACAAGAACACCAGTTAACTGGCCCTTCGACTTTTATCTCATTTAACCGACTTCGTATAGCTTACCCTTTACGAGATCCCAATGGTGAGCCTCGAATTTTGGACACTTATCAGATGCCCTTGGGCGGCTGTACGCTTGTCCTACCGATTACGCCGGCCCTGCACTTTGGACACCCCCAAGGATTGATGCAGTATCTTCAAGTAACTCTATGCTGAAAAACATACACAGCACAAATGCAACGTCCTGTTCTTCAAAACTTATACCATGAAAGCTCTAAAAATTATTGAATTAAGAGGTAATAATAATAATGAAAGTTACGTTTTGTTTGGCACAAAAAATAAAATTTTAAGGAATAAAACTTATTTTGCTTATTATTTTGGGTTTATGTTTAAACAAATGCAGGTATTTAAGTTTACAACATTATCTTTATCAAACAAAATTAAACTTATTTAAAGGAATTTAATTTTAGCATAATGATAATGATAAATTTTATTCAAGATAAAGTTACAGAGGAGAGTAAACATGTGTAACACAATGTGACGTATAGCATAGCTACTCCTCCACTTATTAATCTTAGTACTAAATAACTAATCTACGAGTATAAAAGCAAATGCTTAAAAAATAATTCTAGTAGATACTTCTAATATAATTTGAAACAACATCAAATAGACCATGATTTATTTTTGAAGTGCTAAGTCATGTCTAATTCTTAAAACGTGGTCTTGCTTTAACTAAGACATTTTTTTGTGTTAGCCCGGCTAAACTCAAAGGGTGGCCTTGAGCATGTGATAAGGAAGTTATAGACACAACAGAAATGCTACACAAGCTATTGATACGTAAGTTTATTGAAACTTGCATTTAAATAAAAACACAAATGGGCGCTAATACAAAATATAAACAATACAAGCAAGTTAATATTGCAATCAAGTTTCTATACCAAATCATATATTACATAATAAATTACTCAGAGATATTGTATAACAATAACAGATTAAACTGAACATTTAGTATAAATGCAGGAAGGCATCCGGAATAAAATGCAAGTCACATGTTTGCAAAGAATAATGTAAACGACAAAAATCAACGTAAGATTGCAAATATTATTTTGAAGAAATAATCAAAATCAAATTTAAATTTAGAATAATCGTTGCCTTATCTCATTGAAAGAAAATAACAAAATCCAAGCAAAACTTCAAAGTTATACGTTAAAGAATATCCAAAAGTATACTGCATTTTTTGAATTTTGAGTTATTAATGTTTTAAATGTTTTATTGATGATGCAACTATGATGGAATTTATTAATGCAAAAACTTCATATTCTTATTAGTCTTGATTCTTTAATATTTTTCTCACATTTGATAAAATTAAAAGTTAGAACATTATTTCAACTTAGTAAACAATTTTTTTTGATTGAGAATGTGCTAAGTATAACTTCTAGGATTTGAACAGTTGAAGATGAACAGAAAAAAGTCATTTTTTTCAAATATTTATTTGAACAATAATAACTTTGTTTTTATATAAACATAACTAATACGTAAAGTTGTTACAGCTATAGGTCATCATTGTCTCCAATTGAAGCACTAACTGGTAATTTCTCCCAGAATTTGATTCTTTTAAGAGAAATATGCGACTTCAGCTTATCAGTTAAGTTTGTTTTTCTGTCCTGGTTAGTAACCCCATATTCTGTACGCCTTACAGGTTTAGTAAATGAGGCTTTTGTAAACTTGCTATTGAAAATTCCGTTAACTTGTTTGAAATTGTAAGAGATATCTGTCTTATAAAAGAAGCGCTTAGTATGAGCTCTTTTAACTGCATTTTTCAAATAAAATCTTGATGTTAGCTTTTGCAATTTGTATTTGGTATCAGTAAAATTGTAAAAAATCTGCCACTATTGTTTTTTCACTTTAGAACTGTTTGCTGCTTGAACAGCTTTTGCAAAATTGCCGAAATCATAAACCTTATTTGTTTTTCTTAGTGACAATTCCACTTGGTGATGGAATGAATCTAGGCCATAAACGTGTGGCCTGGCTCAAAGTGTTTGATATTTAACTCTTCTATGGTACATTATTCACTGTTTACAATATACATAAAAAACTAATCAAAGCCCAGTTGTTGTTCTGGGAAGAACACTTGTCTAACCAGATTGCAATGGTTTTGACGTCTTTTCTAGAAACAAAATAGGCATAGAATGTTGAGATGATATCTATAGATCTACCTGCAAACCCCTCATGTCAAATAACAGCACACGGATAAAAGTTGCTTTTCTTGCCCAGAGGAACGAAGCTTCCATTGAAAGCAATAATACCGGAACTGAAAATAATTTCTTTAAAGGTTTTATGCGTGGAAGCATAATAACCGGTACAACTTTTTGACATAAGAAATTTGTTAGTCTGGGATTATTATAACATTTTTTGTTACGTTTTGTAAATTGGCAGCCAAGAAAACTGCATTATTTTCTTTAGCTTTCTCCAGTATAGCTTTCTTGAGAAAACGCGAAATTTATCCGAAAATTTCAAATTGCTGCAACTTCTCACCTGCCAAAGATAAATTAGTAAATATACATATTTCTGAAGCAAATGTAATGCTCTACAACTTCCTGTCTGACGAATTTTTCGAAAACATAAGGCTGAGAAGTTAGGACAACTTCGACGAAAAATGTGAGGCAAAAGAAGTTTTTTTCAAAAATTATCGATTTGCGCTGGCGAATATCTCGGAAACTATAACACATAGGAAGAAAATGAATATAAACATTCTCGTAGAAAATTTAATTATCATTTTCGAGTTATAAGCGAAAAACCGACAAAAGAGACCTTCTCTCCCCCCCCCCTAAAGCGGCAGGTCTAAAGGCGGGGCTTTTAGTATCTTTGCTTCCTAACTACCTCCAACACATTTCCCAAGAGAAAAATTCTCCTCCATTCCATGTCCTCTACAATCCGCTTTTGGGCATTCATTGACTGGACTATATAGAACACTACCTTTTAGTATGATAATAAAAGTACTTCCTTAAGATATTTCTGTTTAGCAATATATATTTCTCAACCGGTTTTGCCAATTGTATGCATGTCGGCAACCTCAACAGTAGCGAGAGTTATAGGGTTCAAAATAAAAGCGTTATCGGAACGAGCGATAATAAAAGAATTTATTTCCGACAATAGAAAATAATAAAACGATCGCCAATGACAGAAAGATTCTCAACAGATTGCTAAAGAATTGGGTAAAGATGTTGCTGGAAAGATTAGGATAATTAGTAAAAGATTCACAAGAAAATCTCTATTTCAGTGTGAAGCTACATAAAACTTAAATAAAATAACAATTTATCAAATAGATAGTGAAAGAAAAGTAATTCTAACAAAATCCATATCTCCAAACGCAGACCAACTATTGTAAGGAACAATCCGGTCAAATCGAATAATTTGAAATATTAAAATAAAATTTAAAGACTAATTGATGATAACAATCTCTATCAATGCGACAGCGAATAGAAACCATAAAATACACCCTTTACAAGAGAAAAAGATTAAAAGCCCAGATTACACAGACAGAGTTGTTAATCTCTAAATGAAAATAGTAAACCGCTGCAAAGATAAGACACCTGTAAATTCTTTTCCTCAACAATAAAAATTAAATAAAGTGAAAATATTGTATACCCTACGTCCCGCTTAATACACTGAGATAATTAAAATTTGTCAAACCAGCTAACTAATAAAACTGAGATTTAAAAAGCCCATTGATGATAACAATCTCTATCTATGCAACCGCGAATAGAAGCCACAAAATACCCTCCGACAAGAGGAAAAAGCTAAAAGCCTAGATCATACAGTCATAACAATTAATTTCAAAATTTGGTTTTCTGAAACCATTTAAACTGTCAATAAATTTGAATTATCAACTGTCAATTTATGGTAAAACATAATAAGCTTCAGAAAATTTCATCAAAGAAAATAAAAAGTGGAATACTTCCAGATTGACAACCTTGTCAAAGCATTTAAAATTAAGGTTATGATATTATATTCAAATGCAAATATGTGTTGTAAGACGAACATACTATACCTTTAAGAAAGATATGTTTGTAAAAGTAATTTGTCATTCACTGCTTAGCAAACAACAACTTTTTATTGTATTTCTGTTTAAAATCTACCACACTAGGACGTTTAGGTGATTCCAGCAAATTATAGTTAAAGTAGCTAGAATTTGATGACAGAAAGATGACTTAAACATTTCTGTACGATGTCTTGAAATAAATAATAACAGATATTAACTTTGTGATCATTGTATCTGAATGTTAGTCTATCATACAAGTATGTTTGGAATAAGTGACGTCTTTTGGCCATGGTGTACCAGCAAGCATGAACTAGTTTACGAGATATATGCTCACATTTTCTTATCCATACATGTACCTTAGACAAGAGCTTATCCAGCATTTTTAGTATTTTTACTTCCAAACACAATCACAGCAGTTTTGTTTAAATTTATATGTTGAACGGAATCTGCGGTTTCTTGAGGTAAAAACAATAAGTAAAACAGTGTCATATGCACTATGGTGTGTTTTGCAGTATTATTGAGATAGTTTTATATTGGGTATGTGCATCTGTTTGTAAAATGTCTCCCATTATGCTCAGCAGGGCACTGGTAGAGCTATAGCAGGACCTGAAACCAAATTTGCTTTTTGGGGATCAGTCTATATTTATTTAAATAGATTTCTATCTGATTGTTCGTGGTTATTTCAATTATTATTCATAAAACGAGTAAAATGTTTATTAATTGTCTAAGATCGCAAGTTTATTGTTCTTGTAAAGAGAGATAGTTGGTCAATGTTTAGAATTAATAAAAGAATTGTTATTTACATTTGGATCATTCAAAAGTGCAAGCATTTCAGGTTCATCGTTAGAGTGTACATTCTTTTTAGTTGCTTGAATATACTAGTTTGCGTATCAGACTGTAAGATATTCTGTTTTTATTGTATTGCCATCTTTAATCTTTTTATGGTTCTAAGTAATCCGAACAAGAAGACATCTTAAAAAGTAACGCTATGACACTAAAAATGCAAGTCGTTGCCGTCTACTTTCTGAAGAGTTTAGTGTTTTGTTCAAAGTATTGAATTAAGGGTTAATAATAATAATAAACGTTTTGTTTACCTTAAGAAAATAAGACACCCTGTATACGTAAATTGTACGAGTAGTTAAAAAAGTAAAATACAATATTTCTTGTTTACATAACATTTATGTTAGTAAGTCCCGGTAGTGCTCCAGTTCGATCTTCATCCCTATGTGAGAAATAATAAAAAGCCTTTAAATTTATAACTTTTGAAGGAGAGCCAAGATAGTGTAATCAAGATTATTTTGTACTCATGGTATGCAAGTAGAGAATTTTAACAAACAACTAAAAGCAGAATAAATAGACCTTCGACTTTTATGAGGAATTGTTTTAAAGCTTTTTGCTTGATACATTTCTCATTTTTTACATTAAGTTGATATGAACTTGGAAAAGATTAATTTTTAGTAAAATAAAAATCGCATTTACAGAATCAGCTGAAGTAATAAAAAGCAAAACTTATTACATTCTACTGTAATTTCCGAATTAAAGAGTCTTTTCAGATAAGCTAAGCTAAATTAAAAAGCTAAACAACCACTAACTATAGCACACGTTACGTCAGTATTTATCATTACACAAATTAATGAAACGCTTTAAACATAGAAGTAGATTTTGATAAATGAAACCGAACTTTTAGTTGTATCAGGCTTTCAATACTGATTCACTGTTTTTGTTAAAAATTCAACATTGAAAGATATAGAATGTCACGCAACTGTTAATGGGAAACCTTACTGAATATGTCATAGTCTTTCATCCCACATTTTTTCATTGACGTCAAAAGGTCCATATTTTGCTATCTCATAATTAAATTTCTTCTTGTTTACATTTTGTTTTCATATTGTACGATTACGCAAGCTATTGAATCCTATTTACATGTTATCTATACTTGTAAATATGATTATGTCATTTATTTTTACTCCTAATTAAAAAAGAATAAGACTAACATTTCTTTTCCAAAATATATTTACATTTTCAACATTATTTTTATCAGAATTCTTATCTTTTCACTAATTAAACGAGATGAAAATAATAATTCAAGAAATTAATTTTAT
>VTPC01005567.1:0-10762 GCA_011009095.1 Ignelater luminosus | reverse complement strand
CACCACCCGGTGCCTGCGTAGGGGTGCGTAGGCCCGGCCAACTCCATTCAAACATCTCAGCCTCATCCGATCGGCCCGGGTAGCTACCGGGCCGTGATCACCAAATCCTTTCCTTTCCAAATCCTTGAGCCAGAGGCTCCTCGAGGTACCATCACCACAGCGCTCGGAAATTCTTCGCCAATCCGCTACTCTTCCCGCCAAATCCTTTCCCGCCATAATTCCCGTTTCACCACACCCACTCCACACTGTTCTCACTGGGTTTTTCCGTGGTTTCCCCAGTGGTTAAGGTAAATGCCGGAACAGTTTCTGCACCAGTCCACGGCACACTATACACACCTACACACTTACACACCACTACACTAACATATACACACTCTCACTTCTCATTACACAATTCCAACACCGTTCTGAAAAGAACCGTCGCGTTGAACTCCTCGTCGTCTCTGTGTGACGGCTCGCTGGCCGTCCTTGGGTATGCCAACCAACCTGGGTCATCGACATCGGCGGGGATTATGGAGGACTTGCTTCCGGCCTGCACCACCGTCGCCACCAACCATCACCCCGGGGACGGGCGTGCGGACTGCTTGGTACGTGACATGACATTGACTTCCACCAACTACTTCTCCAACGCACCGCTCCGTCGACTTCCTATCCTCCAACATCCAAATTCTCCAGGCTTAAGAGAGGTCAAGTCTTCTAAGGAGCCAGCCGCCTACGGCGGTATTTTTACGTTGACGACGACTACAGACGGGGCCTTGGATCATGGTCCAATGAGAGGGGCAGGTCAAATAACTAGAATTTTATGCAATTCTATTGATGTCAATTCAAAAAAATATGTACGTAGATATATCGTACATTATGTCACCAAAAAAATCATTAAAATATATCAAAATTATTTAGTATAGAATCTACAATTAGGATCTTGAAATAAATACTGCATAATAGCAAATCCAAGCCTAAATAAAAAATTAGCAAATGAATGGGCGCCAATTATTAAGATAATTTAATACTATTAAGAAAAATTAAAAAAATGATACTGTAACTTCATGAAAAAATTGTAACCTAATAAAATTTGAAATACTATTTAATATAATTAAATTGTATAAGCAATCAATGAAATTTTAAATTCTCAAAACATTAAACAAGTTAGTTGAAATTACAATAAAATATGTGCGACAGGAACACAATATCAGAACAAGAAATAATATAATAAACTTAGTTGAAATGAAGATTCCGCTGAGATAGCGCTATATCAGACCGGAAAACAATTGTTTCTTCATAACCTGAAACGGAATTCAAAACAAACAAAACTGTTTTTATATTTGTGACCTATCATAGATGAAATCATTAAAACAACAAATTTTATGTACAAATACGATTAAAGAAATATGAAAATTAATTTTTATTTGCATAATCTTTTCATAAAATGAAGTTTTCAAAAGTGTAAAAATTAACTCGAAACTTTTCAGAGTGCCGAAATAAATGGTAAAGCAAAAAGATTAAATACCATAATTCAAGTGAAACAGTTTAACAAGACAAATGAAAAAAAATTGTTTACAAGTAATTCACTAAACTGCAGGTGACTCAATTCTAATGACTAAATGGTCCTGAAGGGAAAAATACAGGTGAACAAGGTTTGTTCAGGCGATCCACGGTCCGAGAAAACTCCCAAGAGCGCTGACACCTCCAGCAAGCTGATCCTCTTAAGGAAGCTACCGGTTGACTCCAAGGGATGGCGACTTTCCCAAAAAAACAGGGCACTGCGGGCTCCCCCCAAAGAAGCTATGGTGGACACGCAAACAGTGAGAAGAGTGAAAAAATAAAATGAGACAGATCAACATACCTTCAGTGTATTTGAAGCTTCTTAATAAAATCCACAAAAGTGAAAAGGTCCACAAGGGAGTGCACGCACACACCCGCAAAAAAACTAATCACTTCCCCACAAAATAGGGAAAATAAAATAAACGGTCAGAATCGTACAATGGACACTGAACAGCACGTCAGTCTCCCACAAGGCGAGTTCTTAAAACTGACCCCCGTCTCAATTAGAAGCCGACAGATGCACAATCTCCAACCAATGACCATTCAAAATTTCAGTCAGAAGACCCCAAAGGAATATTTGGCGACTGCGAATTGGTCCAAAAATTACAAGAAAACTACAATCTTCGGAAAATAATCTTCAGCTAACACGCATTCCTATAAGATAACGGCAATATATCAATGAAAACAATAGAAACACTAATAAGGCATTCCGGAAATTGGTTTAAAACCTAATAAGTAAATAGAGAATTTAAAGAGAAGGCTACTGTATCAAAATCTCAGAAAAATTTGCCTGCAAATAGCCCTAAATTAACCAAAACTGATACAATCAATCCTGAATCCAATAGTTACTCAACAGCTGACGGAGCGATAAACGATAATCTCGGTTCAATAGCTGAAAACAAATAAATGTCAAACAGAACTATTAAACGAAAGAAATTATACAAACAAGCAGAAATTAATTCTACAAAAGCAAAAGAAGTTGCTAAAAATACATCTGGCAACTAGAGATAACTACAGATAACAAAATAAGATCAATTCTGGTCATTCCAGAGTAATTACAACGAAATAATTCTAAAGATTTTTAATTCAAAGAAAATTACCATGTGCAACATAAATTTAATACCAGCAAATTTATTAGAAATCTCATTTCAATAAGGTGGTCTAAAAGTATATATTTTCGTAAGAATTTTTATAAGAACGGCGAAAAAGATTAAAGTTAGTAAATGACAACCGGTGAAGATAACCGGAGTTAGTGAGGATAAGGACCCATGTTAGGTTCATAAAGAAATGAACGTAACAATCATAAGAAATAATATAATGTAATATGAGCATATGTAAAATCAACAAACAATAACATCAATGAGGTGTTAAAACTATAGGTCAGTGTCAATATAAAATCAGTGTTAGTGTATTATCAGGGAAAAAGTGTTATCTATATCCTAATGCGATATACATTTTGAATGAGAATGAGACAGAACTTACTGTTATAAGATTCATTAGGCTTTCTTGACATTCAACAACACTTGGTTTCCAATGAGACTTTTCACATCTGGTTCGTCCTTTAGGGGGAAAAATAGGTAGACTTGTAATTTGAATTACATTTTTAGAATCTAAAATAATAGATAATTTCAATTAACTGTAAATTAATTTTATTAAGTACAGTCTTTAACTCTTTATTACCTTAACTAATTTGACCGGATAAAGGCTTTAAGAATTCTTTAATAGACTTTTCCAATTGGTGCAGATTCTTCATAATGCAAAAAAAACCTCCCACTTTTGGTATTCTTGTAACAGTGATACCATTTGTCATTCTGGGTATAATTCTTGGAAATCATGTTCAATCTAAAAAATGAAAGGAAAATTTAAAAGGCATGGATACCACAGTATATGGATTGGGAAGTAGAACGACTCTTCAAAAATCCTTTGTTCTTTTCAAACGCCGACCGATGACCTTGAAGTAATGGTTGGTGGCTAATACCGATATTTCGAACAGATGTCGCTACGCTAGTGTCAGTGGCGTGTGTAGATTTATTTATGGATATTATGAATTACTAGAAAGGCTACCATTGCATTTTCTGTTATTAAATTTCATTTTACCAAATTTATAAAGGCATTGTATTAAATTAAAGAAAATGATGTAAATCACGCACAAATATCCAAAGAAATCAAATTTATCACAATACATTTTAGATACATTATTGTTCTTGTACTCAAAAATCTATGCTTCAATGGTTACATTTAAATAAATCAATAAATAAATTGATTGTTTTTTTCATATTTATTACTTATTATAAAAAAATTATTTTATTACAAATGTTTCTTATTTATTAACCAACTCAAGTATAATTTAATCTAAACTACCTACTCTATGTACATAAAAAATTAAATCAATTTATATAATACTTCTTATTCATGTCTCCAAATAATAATTTTTCGATGAGCTTTTTTCCCAGTAGCTGTGACAGCTTTGAAATTGCATTAATATTTCCAGATGATCTTTATATACATTATAGATGTTACAAAACCGTGCCCATTCCTCACATCTAAAATATTTTATTTTATAATAGCATTTTCAGAGTTAATCGGAAGTAACAGAACTTTTATTCCTTACCTTTGTTTATCATTAGGAAATTTTAAAAAAATGCGCGTTGAACGTTTCATATTGGCTCTACACTTCTTCACGACACAAATGCTTTTACAATGCATAATTATGGAAAATAAAAGTAAAGGTAGCATAGTATTTAGATTGCAGGTATAAGTAGGTTTAGTTCACTTCCACGTGTACGACACTGATCTAACCTCGCTCGGCCGCTGGCTCGGCGTTTGACCGTCGTGACATCTATTATAGAAACACGAACCAGCCTCCAACCTTCACGAGCTAGTTTCCCGCGTTTTTAAGAGTTGTTCTACTTCCACAATCCTTATACTATGTGGATACTAGGTGTAGTATACATTTGACTCACTAATCGATGAACTTTTTTGTGCTTTATTATAGGCCACTTTTTTATGAAGTCTCCAACAGTTATTTTATTTGTTAAGAATTACATTCATGTTATTCTTATACTAAGTACTCATAAATGTTAGGGCTAGTAATACATAGTTTTTCTTTTTACAATATCTTTTCAAATAATCTTTATTTTTATAAGAATTCAACGATGTTGCGTGCCAAATAGGCCCTGAATTGAAAGATAATGCAGCATCATAGCACCTTCTTTGATACGATCCCCTTAAAATATAATTTGCATGTTTTCCACCTGAAAATTTTGCAACAAGACTCATGTACCTTTCCGTGTGGTCTGTTGTGACGTTTTGGGCTAGATGACTTTCTAAAAGAGGAACAAAGTTTTCTTTTTCAATTTCTCATCGTCAGCAATACTCATCTCTGCATTTACTATGGTTTCCAAAAACATGCTGTGGTACATTTTTGAAATCTTCGCCTAATTGCGTTTAGTCTAGAAATCCTTACCTTTAGAATTCGCCTAGCAGAAAGAAGAAGTTTTATATTGCTTCCTAATTTGTGCAGATTAGAGGTGAAGGCTCTTGTAATGTGATTTGCACATTCTAGTTTTACGACGTATCTTCTATACTTCGCATTTTTTACTATTTTATTATAGACACAAGAGTCACCATCACCGATCACGTATTTGTATCTCATTTGATGCTGCAGCTCACTCTCATTGAAACCTTGAACATTGATGTCGTGTTTCATACTAGAAGATGAACCCGTATGGTTCCTAAAACATACATGAGCAGACGCATCGGTATTCCTAGAGTTTGTATTAGCACAAACAAAAAAGAATTTATTTCTGACGCTTATATATAACGATATTTTTGTTCTACGTCCTATAATGCACCAAATTCCAGAAAACGACGAAAACCCATGCTGGTTTGAACGCTTTGCCCATCCTCCATCTGCGATCACAGTGATAAATGGTATACCTTCTCCTACATCTCTTGCTTCGATGGCTAGCTTCCTTTTTTCGTCAGCAGCTTTTTTCATTTTTGATTGAAGTTGAATTTTCCATACCTTTCCGACATCATTTTTTAATTTTCTGTAAAATCTGGGTGACGGAGTTGGCCTATCCATTAGAGAAAATAATTCTTTAACTAGGCCTTTTCTGATGCCTATTGCAGTACTGGTATCTGGTAAGTGTTCTTCGGGCCAACTAAAACAAATTAAAGATGAGACGATCAATAAAGCTTCTCAATGTAGTAAATTCCGAAGATTCCTTATTCCTTTTTATTTATAAAAAAATATAACATTTGATAAATGACACTTTGTTACAGGGTATGATAATATTTTTAATACTATTACAGCATAAACTACGCTTTTGTAACTATTAATGTAACCTTTAAGCTACGGTCTCTTAGGACAGTGCGCAATGCACAACAGAAACGATGTGCTCGACATACAGTGCGCTTAACACTGAGGTGGATACTTAACGTCAGTCCATCTAGGGTCAAGAAGGGTAAATGTAAACGTTTTTTGCATATTGTACTTTAAACCTAAAATATTTGTATCGAGGGGCTATATAATGATAGTTCTGACGTGTATCCGTGTAGCGTGAGATCTTTAGTGTCTCCTGCAAGTTTCACAATTCCGTCACCTTTTTTTTAAGTTTACAAGGATGTTTACAATTATCCTAACAAAAGAATCTACTGTCCAAAATGTAGGGGTAATTGTAAACAGATCACTATTGTTCCTAGCAACGTATTAAGGAATGTTACTGGGGAAAATGCGAACTAAAATGCGCAGGCATAAATTTCAATAATGTACATGACTTCATCTGCATTTTCACGTTTACCCCTGTTTGTATGTTTATAATAACCTATCTAATATCAAGAGACATATTGTTCTAAATAATGCAGTTCAACGCTTGAAAAACATTCATTCAAATTTCATACACAAAAAGAAACATTTTGTTCTATCACCAAACAATACCATAAACCTAAAAAATATAAAAATACATCTACAGAAATTAACATTTTTATTGTCGTTTATCTATCTTTCAAAAACGCCTATGGTTGCTGAAAAAACATGAATTGTTTTTCTAGATCTCATTATTATTTTTGGGTCTGGCAACATTGCTTCAATCATGTTGAATTCAATTGAGGAAACATCTTGTTCTGCTTCAACAAACTCAGTAGAAAATCTGTCATTACACTTAAACACTAAACACTAACCTTCAATGTTTCCGCTTTCTTCATCCACATCGCGTACGCGGCAAACATATTTAATAGTGAGTGCTGCTCCTGGATCCTCCAAGAAATTCAACCAACAAGTATACTCCCGACCTAATTGCATGCCATTCAGGTAATTTATATTCAACCTCTGCAATGCTATCGGCTGCAACCTCTTCAGTCCATTCCTCAAAATTCATATCTTCATTTAAGTCATCACAGAAAGATTCTATTTCTGCATCTTCGGGCTCATTTTCGCTTTCAGATTTTTATTTACGTTTTGTTTTTTGTTTATTTTGTAAAGTTTTCTTATTTTCTCTAGGTTTATCGTGGTGCTTATTTTTCTTTTCTTTCGAGCGTTCGCCTTCTCTGAACCGATGTAGAACTTCAACAGTTGTTAAGACCTCTCTGTACTACGCTTGCTTTAGTCTATGTGTAACTTTCTTAGGTTCTGCAGAACTTGTGTTTGAAGCTGTAGTCATAGTTGTAGTAGTAATTGCTCAGGAAAAAATGGCAATAATACCTATGGCAGATGTGACAGAGTTGCTGCGTACAGTGACCGATGTGCCAGCTATTTCCGCTTCCTTGTTTGTTTCATCAACACTGTCTGTTTCTAGGCTAGCTTTATCGTTGTCTTCCTGAAGAGTTTGATTATTTTCTATAATTGTTTGCTTATTATCTTTATACCTCTTCAATTCAATAGGGTTGAACTCTTTTTCTGGAAACTTGCCTGAATTTGATACCAAATGACTCTGCGGACGATGGGTGTCGGGAGCGACGGATGGTCAGGCAGCGGCGTAGCTCAGTCTTTAGCGGCTGATGGTGGATGGCGATGTCGTGCTTGAAGTGTTCTAAAAAGAACAGCCCGCAATATAGCGACGAATTAAGGATGTTTTATTCGAAGGAGGCGGTGTGCTAAGGGGCAGCTACCTCGCTGGAATGTTGGTCCGTTCTCCAACACAAAAGACAGACGTTTGCTGCGCAGAAAGTTCGGAGGGTCGCTGGAACGATGTTACAAAATAAAACGCAATACTGGCTGTATTTATCTCGGCTCGCTGCGGGTGGGAAGCTTGAGCGGACAATGGGCCAGCGGGCGCAGGTTTACGATGTTCCGCCCCAGTTTTGGATCTTGTTCGAAGTTATTGGAATGCGTTTGAAACGTTGCATTGAAGTCGAATGAATGCTGAATGCGCGTTGAGTGAGAGAGCGAGTCCTGGAGGCTCGCATTTTTATATTCTTTATTTCCCGCCAACTGGAGCAATAAAATAGGAGATGCACTTCTTTTTGTTTAGAGTGTTGACCAATGACGGGGTTGTCACGGTCCGCTTTGATTCTTGCACCCTTGGCCTCATAACAAATTGAGTGGTAATACTGCCGTGGTTAAAAATGAATTTTTAATGTTATTTTTAGTAATGGTCTCTCTCCAAACTTCCCCTAGAAGTTCGGTAAATTCGTTTTTTTTAATCGTCATACTCCATGCTCCATATGTGTTTTTCCATGAGCAATCAGTTTTTTCCCCAGAAGGTCTTAACCGGACCAAAAATGCCTTTATGTAGGGGCTGGAGTCGGTTAGTTAGATGACTTGGGAGTTTGATCAATGAGATTTTATTTTCAATTGTACACTCAATGATTCGTAGACTGTGACTTTTGTGTGCATCATACTAAAATAATGCTTCCTGCTCCGATAAATTGTTTGTTACGCGTAATTCTTTTACCCACATAACAAAAACAGAATTGAACCAATTAAAGAACTTCAGTTCTTCCATCCAACTGTTTGAGGACACAGAATAAACTGTACCGGGATAAGCCTTTGTAGAGGTACTTCTAGGCTGCAATGCACCTCCTTTGAAGATAATGAAAGGCGGTAAAAGAGATCCATCAGCTGATGTACAAGCAACGACACTTGTTGACTCTCTTTCAGAGCCACTAGAAACTCTTGAAAGAGGTTTGCCTAGTTCTCCAATAGCCTTTATTCTGGATGGATCATTACCGAAAGCACTTCCATCGGCATTGGATACGAAGAAAGGATTGTCAATTTCCTTTTCACTAACAATATGCTCCAATTGTTCGCAGAAATTATATATTATATCTGGCGTTCTTTGTTTTTTTTCTTGCTATTTGCAGATGCTCTGGCTTCTTAAATGATAAACCTTTATGACGACTCATAAAGTTGTAGTACCAGTCTAAGCCGCAGCGGGGTTTCTAAATTATTTTCGACAACATATGTTCTAATTAATTATAATGAATTTGTTATAACATCGATACGGCTTTATAACATTGATACGTCAAATTTATTAGAAATGTTTATAATTGTCAACTGTTGTAAAGTGCTAACAAAACAAAGACATAGAAATCAACAGAAGAAAGAGACTAGATTGGATGGCGTTTAGAAAACTTTTACATGTATTAAAAAACAAAAGGATTCCGCAACATCTTAGAACAATCAGTGCTTACTACTCGTAATAATGTATGGAACACAAATGTGGACACTGACAAGATGAGCAATAAACAAATTAGAAACGACACAAAGAACGATGGGAAGATTCATGTTGGGCATAACTGTAACGGAAAACCAAGATTTTGTGTGAAGACAATAACACACTTGAATTGGGACTATTCCAATAATAATTGCGACGTGTGTATTGCATAATCTATGCAGAAATATTGAATGAATATGGTTCTAGAGAATGAAGAAAATAACGTAAATAATATTCGATGAATTGCCAACAGTTTTGCTGTATGAAATGCTGTTATTTATACCATATTTGAATAATAAGAATTTATTAGTAGTTTGAATAATTGTTAGTATAGTATTAATTGATAAATAGGGTATATTCTTACAAACACTAAATTATATACAAACATAGGTCTTTAGGAATTAAGATACTAGTCTGAAAGAAAATCACTGTCATATTTTTTTTTGAGTATAAGAAATTTTTCTTGAGTTTCCAGTTCCAATTTCCTTTTCTCTAGTTTTTAAATATCGCGGCTAAGCTCTTCCCTCTCTTTTCTTACTCTCAGAATATCCAATTTTCTTTATCGTCTTTATTTTTAGATATTTTCCGTTTTTTGGTGGTACCTCTTTTAAGATTTTGAATGTTTCTATATTCAACAAAGACTGGTAAACTTGGCGAATTCGAAGAGTTTCTTCAGCCTTAAAACTAAAATTCTAACAAATAATTTAAAAAACTGCCTCAAAAAGTAGCTTATTGTGCCATTTTCTACAGTTTCTTGTGTGCTGAGAAGCTGCTCTATAATAAGAATACCAAAAAGGTAAAATATCAATCGAAGATATTTTGGTTTTACTCACGAAGTGGAGCATCATTCTTATAAATCTTGCTAATTTCTTGAATATTGGCATTTAATGCTGAAAATTGCTTATCAATGCGCCTCCCCCAGTTTTATAAACCTCCACCTATAAGTTATATTAAACCTAGAATATAGATAAATAAATAGGTACGAATAACATTCCTTCTTATTTGCTATTTGTTTTTTGGTTCTTTTCTTAACCGTTTTGTTAGATTAATTCGAGACACAATACTTATTTAACTTTAGTTTATTTTCATAAAGAATGATGAGAACACGTTTTCGTTTTTACAGTATCGCCATCGCAAGAGAGAGAACAAAAACAGTGTTGCCATGAATACAAATATAACAAAATGTTGCCAATATAAAAGTAAAATACTCGTTAGAACATTAATACGTTTCATATAAAAGTCGTAGTTGAGCAGCAGTGCAATCTTTTCCCAAGCTTTATTCTTCAACTTTACATTTAAAACTTCTTTCACAATACACAATACATTTTCTTTATCTCTTTCTGCATAGTTTTTGCCTCTTTAACGTTTCTTTTTCATAGGTTTTTTCTATGAATTATCAGCTTTCCAATCTGTGCTTTAGCCTTTATCATTGCCTTAATCCTATCGTAAACCAGTTTTCTACATTATTCGTTTGAATTCTTTTTCTATTCTTCTATTTTTTGTTGTAACTCTGTCTTGGATTTACTTTTATGTTTTTGTACTTTTTGCTTTAAAATAGGTCG
>VTPC01005565.1:146178-189104 GCA_011009095.1 Ignelater luminosus | reverse complement strand
TTTCCTGACAGATTATAATTAAAAATCTGGATTTCTCAGGGAAAATCCTTGTGTCAATGTTGAATTTAGATAGAAGTAGAATTTTAATGGAATTGTTGATTTATGATAATAAATTGCTAATTTATCATAATCTTTCACAACTGTAATTACCAAGACGTTCTCATTGAAAATTTGAATGTAACAGGATCTTTTTATGAATAAAACAAAAGAGCTTCATAGCAATTTACACCTAATTAAAAGAGATAAGCGAGTTAAGTCTTCTTAAAAAGACATCTTTATTCAAGTGAATAATTTAAATGATAAATTTAGGTGTTTGACCTTATTGACTTTTAACCCTTGAATTGTACAATGTTGTTTAGAATAAAGATAACATGACATGGTCAAAGGAAAGTTTTTACCTTCTTTTTTCGCTTAACATCTCTAGTTACACTTATTTAACCTTTTGTTATTTAGAATGACAAGTGAACAGTTGTGCAGAGTATAATAATTGCATCGCAACACCTTTTTAGCGAAACAATTTGACTTACAAATTACAAAAAAATTGAATACAAATGTTGTTTTAATCGTGTAGATCTGTCGTAGGAAGATTTTTTGGAAAACACTCTTAACACCCGCACGACTTTTTTTCCTGGTGTTTTTGCAAGAAAACAAAGTAAAAGGTTTGAAAAATATTATATGGCCAATGCCCCCACATCAACAGCAGGAACAAGTGATTATTACTTGGACACCTCCTCAATATTAAACGTTTCCCCTTACACCTACTTTGATGGTATAATCTAAATTTCTAATTTTAAACTTTCTTTAAAAAGATGTAGAGAAGTCGAACTTAAAAAATGCTAGCGCAGAATTTGCAGTAATAAATAATAATAATGATGATAAGTATCTCATAGTTTAATGTATAGAAAGGATTTTGCCATAAAATATTTTTAAAGTTAGGTTATTAGAGAGGCGTTACTTAACTGCTGGTTGTGTAGTGTGACATGTATGTACAAGGTTTTACGTGTCACTTTTAGATAAGTATTTGAAATTTATTTAATATTTTATTAGAATTCTTTTTGTAAAAATATGTAAAAATTGTATTTATGGATATGGAAATTAAAACGTCTGCCACTCTTTCGCCATTTAACCCTAGACAAAACTGTATGGCTGGATGAAAAGTATAAAAGCAAAACTACTTATGTATATTACTAAGATTGCGATTAATTGTAGCACTTTAGTTCCAACAATTATCTGACAACAGTATTTTGCACTTACTTTACATATGCGTGTAATAATATCTCAAGCACACTTGATATTACCTTATTATACGAGAGAAACCTTGAATAGTGTGTTCTTTACAATACCCAATTAATTGCAATAATTACCATGATAAGGATGTCAGAAAAAACCTGTATCCGTAATATACCAGTTTGAATTCTAATTATGGTAAATACAAACATCTAGAAAAAAATCGACAAATTGGTCTAGAACTATCGACAAAAAAATTATTATGTAAAACTTAAGATTACAAGATAATAATAACAGTTGTTACATATAAATTGTGCAAGGTCGTCGTTCATTTGTGCAACCATCCATGTTAAATAATAATCTGTACAAGGTTAACTATGATTATCCATAAAGGTGCCCAAGAATACTCTTAAGTCTTATACTAACATTGTTTTTAATCGACGACATCGAAACTCTGTGGAATCTTTTAGTAAACAAGTGAACGTACAAAGTTGCTGTACGTATTTAAATTTTTGTTCTTCATGAGCTTTTACGATCTTGATTAATTTGTTTAATGTTACAGTTAAGTTTTTATGAGCAATTAATGTAATTTTCAATCCATTAATCTCAAATAATTATAATTGCAATGAGTTCAACTTTCTTTTTAAAGTTATATGCTACAATGTTGCAGAATTACTTTCCTTTCATTTTGAATAATTTTTCATTTATTCTCCTGGTGCATATTTCGTGTGTCTAATAAATTTAAGAACCAAAAGGGCAGAAACTCTAAGCCTTCTCCATAATTAAACTACTTTTTTCATAAGACTTTTAAACAAAAATTAGAATTTGCGTGGGAATCGTACCCCCAACCTTATAGTACTTCGGACCGAAGGTCTAACCAACTACATCAAGCGTAATCTAATATTTTTTATGTATTTAACATCAACAATAATTTTTTTTTTACCAACTATTCTATTTAATGGGAACAAAGGCAAAAACGTATATATTAACAAAAATATAGAAATCAAATAAAATGAATAAAGGTCTTGTTCGCTCCTGCAGTGATTTTAAATTTATTACAACATTGACTAAGAAATATCTCGCTCTGATTTTGTAAATATTGATAATAGTAAATTAAATATTTAGCAAAACACGTTCTAAACAATTTAATTAATCAAAAAAGGCATAAAAGAAAATTATACTCGAAAACAAATAGGCCTTCGCACTCAACCTTCTCGAGACTAATCGAGTTTTGCTCTCAAACAAGTCTTCCAATAACTTGTTCTTAACGTCTTCAAGGCTGTTACACTCTGAAACCAATCGAGTTTTGCTTTCAAATGGGCCCTCCATTGACTTGTTCCACCCTCTTGACGTTTTCAAGCCTATTACACCTTGAAACCAATCGAGTTTTGCTTTTAAATGGGCCCTCCATTGACTTGTTTCACCCTGTTGACATTTTCAAGGCTGTTATACTCTGAAACCAATCGAGTTTTGCTTTCAAATGGGCCTTTCATTGACTTGTTTCACTCTCTTGACGTTCTCAAGGCTGTTACACTCTGAAACTAATCGAGTTTTGCTTTCAAGCCAGTTTTTTTATTAACTTGTTTCATTCTCTTAACGTTTTCAAGGCCGTTACACTCTGAAACCAATCGAGTTTTGCTTTCAAATGAACCCTCTATTGACTTGTTTCACCCTCTTGACATTTTCAAGACTGCTACACCCTAAAACTAATCGAGTTTTCATTTCAAATGAGCCCTTTATTAACCTGCTTCATCCCCTTAACATTCTCAATTTCGTTATACTGGGAAGCTTAAGGGAGTAGAGTCGAAAAATGAACCCAAGATTTATGACTTAATAACTTTGTTATCTTTCTGGTAGTGTGAACTGCAGTTCATTAGTATTTAAGCTAATGAGTCTCTGTGTTACAGAATCACTACCGTTAGGATTGGTTAAATGAAAAACATTTTTAGGTAAAGTGCATCAGTTTGCAAAAGCCGATTTTGACCATCCTTCGCTTTCTGCTTACACTTAAATCTGCTACGATGAACCATTTCATTTAAATTTCATCGGAAGTGCCCAATTGATCAGAATTAGGGCAGATTTCAGCATATCTCCGATTTATTTTTAACAAATGGTATATCAAGTTTACGAAATGGGCTGAATTTGGTCTTAAGAGCTTGATCAGTTAATTGCTTTATTACTGTTTTGCTTCTGAGCATATTTTGGAGGCAGTTTCGATGAAATAGTAACATTCTCTATATCTCTAAAATATGTAACGTAATCTTCTCTCCAGTGTAGCTAAATTCTTCATAAATCAAGTGCGTATTTTTGTGTATCCTTCTTGCTGAATATCAAAACTGCCTTTGTTGTTTCATCTTCGGATCCTTTACTGTACCATCTCAAACGTCGTAAGTCGTTTTGAAGTCTACTGTAGATTTCAGCAATTAACTGAAGGCTGTTGTTTTTAATTAGATTCTTCAGTGCACTGGATGTAACAATTTAAAAACAAAGAAGTGCATAGCAAGTGTAACAAACGATAAAAAACATTTCACAACATTCTAGATGCTCATAAATAAAGATCGGACTATATACAAAATGCATTCCTGTATTTTTCGATATATTCCTTCAAAACGTTGCAATTACGAATTTTACTTTTTGTTGTGTCTCAGAAAGCCCCAGAGAACAATAAGGCGAGTAATTCCAACGTTTTGAAGAGATATATTAACAGATAAGGAGGCGCATTTTGTATATAATCCGATCTTTACTCACAAACAATTTACAGACCTGGAAAGTTTGTTCCAATTCTTTGTCCTCACATTCTTAATCGAGTTCTGATTTTAAATGGGTCCTTGATTAACCTTCTTGCGTCGTTCTCAGAAGAGCCTCTGCAGGTGGCCCATGATCGAATTTCATTCCCTTAATCTTCTCGAAAATATACTCGAAAACTAATTGAATTTTGCTTTTCGATGAGGTTGCCATTAACCTTCTTGAGGCCCCGAAACAAATCTAATTCGCCCCAGAAGAGTCACTGCAGTGGGCTACGGTCGCGTTTTCAGAAACTAATCGAATTTGTTTTAAAACTGTCCATTTGAGTTAGCTCACATTCGAGTTGTTCCCCATTGACTTTCATGAGGATACTGTGTTCCAAGACAAATATCTTTTGGCTTATGATCATTTTCCACTCCACTAATCTTCTCCAGATCGTTATACACGAAAACTAATCAAGTTTGGCCCATTACCCTTCTCGAAGAAACTATTCTCGGAAACAAATTGGTTTTTACCTTCGAGTTTTGCTTTCAAATGGATCTTCTGTAAACCTTCCTGACGATGCTATGCTCCGAAACAAACTTGCCTCGTTCTTAGAAGAGCAACTGCAGTGGGCTGCACTCGGGTTTCACTTCCCATCAAAGCTGTTATAAGTACACACAAAGTAATCGGGTGGAAACAGATCGGGCTTTGCCCCCAAACTCGAGAAGTCTGTCTTCCAAAACAAATCGGTTTTGCCCTCAAAAGAACCATTTGCGGTCGTGGGTTTTATCCACTTAAATGTCTCAAAGCTGCTGTGTAAGAAAACCAATGGACTTTCGTTTTTAAACGGGTCATTTGCGTAGCCCACGTTCGGTTTGCCTCTCATCGACTTTCATGAGGATATTACGTTTTGAAATAAATTATTTTTGTCCTAAAAAGAAGAATATGCGTTGACCTGTAATCGTTTTCACTAAAAGTAGCCGAGTTTTGCCCTAAAACATGCCATTTGCCATAAACCTCTTCAGGGAAACTATTCTCAGAAACAAATCAGGCTTCGCCTACAGTTGCGTTCTATCCTTTTAACCTTCTTGGGCCATTAGACTTAGAATGTAACCGAGTTTTGCTTTCAAATGTGTTTTTGATTAACCTGCTTGAAGACGCTATGATCCAAAACAAATCTGCTTTGTGGGCCACGAACGGGTTTCGCACCTTTAACCTTTTTAAGGCTGCTATGAGTACACGAAAAGTTATCTAATTTCTGCATATACCCGGGCCATTTGCGGTAGCCCACGTTCAGGCTTTGCCCCCTATTAACCTCCTCGATGAAGCGATGATCGAAAACAATTCGAATCTTCCCTGAAGTTTGTCTTCACCATTAATTTTCTCAAGGGAACTGTCCTCCAAACCAAAAAGAATACTTTCTAAACCTTCTCGAACGGAAACACGGAAACTAATTCAGCTTCGTCTTCAACTACGTTTGGGCTTTGTCTTCCATTAATCTTCATGTGGATACTAAAAAGTCACCTGCGGTGAAACGTCCATTCTTCATTGTCCCTAACTTTCTTAAGGCCGTTATAACGAAAACTAATCAAGTTTTATCTTTAAACGAGTCTTTTCCGTAGCCCCCGTTTGAGCTCTCTGTGCTTAAAAGTAAATTATGGTCAGTGTTCACCATCTATTAATCTTTTCGAGGAAATTGTACTCTAAAACAAGTCGATCTTCGTTATAGAAAGATCTGCTTGCAGTGGTTCACGGTCGTGTTTCACTCCCTAAACCTTTTGAGTCTTGCCTTCAAGTAGATTACTTATGATAGCATACGGTTGAGCTCTGCCAAAACTAAGCAAATTTTGCCTTAAACTAGCCTCTACAGTAGCCCAAGTTTGGACTTTGCTCCCTATACTCAAACGGGGTCAAACGGATGGCCGGTTTTCATCATCTCTTAATCTTCGAGGAGACTATCCTCTAAAACACATTGGTCTTCGCTATAAAGGGATCCACTGGTGGTGGCCCACGTTCGAGCTTCACCCATTATACTTTCTTGAGGCCATTATGCTTGAAAACTAACCGAATTCTGCTTTAGATGGGTGCTCTAATCAATACTCTTGAGGAAGCTATGCTCCGAAACAAATCTTGTTTTGTCGTCAAAAGAGCCACTGCAGTTGGGTTTTGCTCTCTTAACTGTTATATACAAAGACTACAGAATTTTTGTCTTTAATGGATCATTTGCGGTAGCCCGCGTTTGAGCTTCGTTCTTCACTAACCTTGAAGACTAATCGGTCTTTGCCTTTAAAAGTGTCAGTTGCAGTGGCGTATGGTCGTATTTCACTCCCTTAATCTTCACGAGGCTGTTATTTACGGAAACTAATTGAGTTTCTTCTTCAAATAGTTTACTTAATCTTCACGAAGATACTGTGCTTTGAAACGAAGCAATTTTCACCTTCAAAAGAGTAATTTGCGGTGACACGTTCGTTCCTTACCCCCTTAACTTTCTCAAGGCTACGAAAGCTAATCGAATTTTGCCTTTAAGTGAATATTTGCGTCTGTCTAGTTTCAAATGGGGTCAGACGGGCCATAATCGGTCTCCACCATCCCTAAATCTTTTCAAGGAAGCTATTTTGCAAAACAAATCAAAGAGTTGCACTTGCTGTGGCTTACCGTCGTGTTTCATCCCCTTAACCTTCTTGTTTCCATTATACATGGAAACTAACGAGTTTTGCTTTCAAATTGGCCCTCGATTTACTTTTTAGAGAATGAAACGGCCCAAGACAGATCTGCTTTATCCTCAGAAGATTCCTCGCAGTGTTCCACGTTTGGGTTTCGTTCCATTAGCTTTCCAAAGACCGTTGTACACGAAAACTATAGACGGATTATTTGAGCTTCGTCCTCCATTCGACTCCTCAATGAAACTATACTTGAAAACAAATCGGTCTTTGCCTACAAAAGAGCCATCCGGAAACTAATTCAGTTTCGTCTTCAAATTGGCCGCTTGCAGTTGCTCATGGTCGAGTTCTGCCCTCCTTCTGATGCTATGTTTCGAAATAAATTGGTTTTCACCTACAAAGGAGTCAGCAGTGGTGATTCACGCTGATGTTTTACCTCCTTAACCTTTTCAAGACCGTTATACACAAAAACTAATTGAGTTGTGCTTTTAAACGGGCCTTTGTAGTAGTCCATGTCCATTAACTTTTTCGATGAAACTATGCTCAAAAACAAATCGGGCCTTGTACATCCAAACGGCTCACTTCGACTAGCCCGTGGTAGATCTTTACCATGAATCAATCTTTTTGAGAAAATTATGTTTTTAAACAAATCAGTCTTTCTGAAAAGAGCTTCACTTGCGGTGACTGTCCTTCTCACCTCTTTAACTTTCTCCAGGCTGTTTACGTTTCTCCAAAGCTATCAAGTTAGCTTCAGAAGATCCATCGTAGTATTCGAGTTTCGTTTCCTTAGCTCTCCGAAGACCGTTGTACACGAAAATTATAGAATTCTGCCTTTCGGGCTTCGTCCTCCATTAGACTTCTCAATGAAACTATACTTGAAGACAAATCGGTCTTTGTCTCCAACAGAGCCACCTGGTTACGTTTTGCACGGAAACAGTTTTGTCTTCAAATTTACCGCTTGCAGTTACCCATGGCCGAGTTCTGCCCTCCTCCTGATGTTATGTTTCGAAATGAATCGGTTTTCGCCTTCAGAAGAGTCAGCAGCGGTGACTCGCGTTTGTGTTTTACCTCTTTAACCTTTTCAATGCCGTTATACACGAAAACTAATCGAGTTGCAGTAGTCCATGTCCGTTAACTTTCTCAATGAAACAAACCAGCCCTTGCCCACTTGCCCGTAGTAGATCTTCACCATGAATTAATTTTTTAGAGGAAGTTATGCTTTTAAACAAGTTAGTCTTCCTCAAAAGAGTCCCACTTGCGGCGACTTTCCTTCGCACCTCCTTAACCTTATCTAGCCCGTTTGCGTTTCTCCAAAGCCAATCGAGTTTTGCCTTCAAATCAGCCCTCGATTAACGGATAAAATAAAGGAAATTTACTTTGTTCTCAGAAGATCCACTGCAGTGGATGGCGGTCATGTTTCATCACCTTCTCAAAGATAGCAAAGCTACAGTGTTCAATATTGTCTTTTCCCTTGCAATAAATCACAAAAGGAAGGACAGTAACCTCAGCATTATTCCAATGATGAGATTGTAGCTTGTCGTGTAAATCAAAAACTGTGTAGTATTCATAAAAGTTACATATTACTGACGCTTCAAAATTATTATTATATGACGCATTATGTTGCTTTACAATGAAATCATGGCGAAAAAAGCTTTGGGTTTGTCGTAGAAAAAAACAAAGCAAAGCTTTGTCAAAATAATCCAGGACTGTATCTCATCTGCTCCCCAAGAAAATGACTGTTAACTATTTCAGGAAAACAGCAAATTTTAATAATAATTATAAGAAAAAACATTCTTTGTAATATTTCCATTCATAACTATGTAAGGACACTTTATATACCAAGTTTCTTCAAGATCTGAGAGATCAAAGGATAATTAAATTCCAAACAGTGTTGACTTGACATGGAATGACCCTTCTATGTACATAAATTTCAAATACTTGTGATTATGGGATTTCCATAACATTAAAACCTTGACATGTATAATAATCCTTTTATTAGTGGTGGATATTTCACACTGGGGAGAAATCTCATTATTAAATTGTATTGACGGTTTGGTTAATGCTAAAAAGACAAACTCTTGGTATTTCCAAGGCAAGATCTTCCTTCAATGATTGGTTTTAAATGTTTATTAAAGAATGTCTTCAACAAAAAATAAATTTCTCGAGATAATTTATAAAGATACCATTTAAAACTGCAATTAAACCGTATTTATTCACTAATTAAAAAAACAAAAACAATAAACAAATTTAAAAACTAATTAAAACTCTTTTAATTTCCCAAACGAAAAAAACACATCGATAACCTTAAAAGCATGATTAATAATATTAAGATTCCCTAATCAATTTCAACGACCTTGCAATTATTCACGTTTTTCAGACACCAAACGTTTCTTTCATATTTTTTGCGTTATAAATTTCACTTTTCCGCACCATATTTCTTTTTAGGTAGAAAGAAAAGCGTATCCACTCAATTTTGATAAATAAAATATTAACGTACTCTATTTCAGGGATGTAGTATATTGTATGCCACCGTGTATAGTATACAAAGACTCTTCGATCTTAAAAAAGTAAACCAAATGCGTGGGAGAAAAATAATACCCCATTATTATAGAACGATTTCGAGATGACCAGAATGATGGTTGCTTTCGTTTCAGTTGTTTTTGTCTCTTTTTGATGTATCGTTTCCGAAGGAAGATTTCGTGAACAAAAACTATTTGAATAATACCTGGATAAAAAAAAAAGCTAGAGGAGATGGGAATTTGTCTGTTACATCTTGCCGAACGTAAGAAAAAAAAATTAATGCCTCAGGAATTAGACTATAACGATGGGAACCGTAAAAACGAAACTACTTGAAAATAAAATGAAAAAAAGAAATGCATAAATAACATGTTGGTTGGTTACTAGATGGCTAATAGTAAAGATTAATTTAGGGCACTTTCGACAATAGATGAGCAATATCAAATAATATGCGACTATTACGATTTAATAGAAATGATAAATACTAAATGAATCATTTTTTGTGTAGATTCCAAATAAAGTGCAGGTGCATGTTAAGTAGAGCATACATTTTTGTAGCATTTAACTAAACATTTCGAAATGAAAGTTATTTGAAAGCGACCTAAAAATCATATAGATATAATAACCCCTCTAATTGCAATTCTAATTTAAGGGATTGCTTGCTGGCTTTTAAATTTCTGAGTGTTTCAATTATTCAAGTAAGAAAGTTACTCGCGCCGCTTGCAATTGAATTGACATAAGACAAATCAATTTGTTGCCTATGGATAAGCAATGTGTGATTCGTAATGACAACGAACTAAAAAAACAATCAAATCAAACACTTTACTGTTTATGTTTGCCCTTGAACTTTGAGCATTCATTAATATACCTACACTGCACCGACTATAAAATATAATTAATTAGGCTTTCCTATACATAATGCATTGAGTAGATTTGTGTGGGCAGGACTAATATTCGTTTTATAAAATTAACGTCGTTAGCTATTGGATAAGGTTTCCTATCTTAACTGTAACAATCAGAATATACATTTATTAGTAATAAGAAGTTCATTTAGAGATTATATCTGGAGTAATTTAAAACACTTATAAACGACAAGCTATAATTTATAGACATTTCAATCAATAGAATCAAGAAAGCAAACTTTTTGATACGACATGATAGTATTAAAGGGTAATTATACACTCAGAAACAGTTTCGATCTTAATATAATCTCATCTCGCAAGTAAATTTACTCTACTTATTCATTATTATTCATGACGCCGTCTAGATTTTTATCTTTGAACGAACTTTAGTCTGTAATTCAAAAAAAAATGTACAATCAGTATTTTTGTGGTTGCATTAATCAATCAATCTTGGATCTTCAAACTTTTAGATGTCCGAAAGTTTGTTTCCTATCTAGCTTGCAGTCGGTTGCCCTTAGGTGTAAGTAAGGAATGTTCAAAATTTTGTAGTGAAAGATTAATAATAATCTTCCTTGTTAGAAGCATAGACACGACCTTTTCCGGGGTAAAAACCGTTCTCATATCTGACGACAAATGATCCGACCCTAAATGGTTTTTCCTTTTCATTTTCGTTAGAAGTTTTCATTCTCGTTGCTTTTCTTTTATATTTTTTGTCTAGCTCATTTTCATTCAAAAATCTGTATCCATTTATCTGCCGTTACTACTGACACAAGACTAATTTTCTTCTTTTTCCCTCTCTTCTCTTCACAATGGTATGAGGTGATATTTTTAAGCACTTTACTTAACCGCACTTCTTCTAAACAATCTTGCATTTTCCCCATTATAAACATCATAACTAATGTTTCCAGGGACTAGCTGAATTTCAGGATCAGGTTGAATATCAAAGTTCTAAAGGATATTGATCTTTTTCTGATTTGCGTTTGCGTTTTTGTTACTCAGACATTCAATATAAACTTCTGGAAAGTCAAAAATAAAATAATCTTTTTCAGTATTCCAATATTCTGCATGATAAATGGTATTGTACGTTTGTGACACCAAATAGAGGCCTGCACAGGGCGGTTTCTTTAGACCGGGTCTCAGTTTAAAGATTTATCGGGCACTTACGGTCTGTCAGGCTGTTCGGGCCTCTCGATCCGTTTCCGATCTGTAGGCCCTCTCGGGCCGTTCGTGTTTATCGGGCTGTTCCAGTCTTTCAGGCCTATTGGAAATTAGATCTGAAGGGCCGTTTGAGTTTCTCTGGCCTTGGGACTCTTAAGCCGTCCAGACCCGTCGTATCGATCGGGCTGCAGGTCTTTAGGGACTGTCGGGATGTAAGAACCTCTCGTTTGTGTCTGTCGGCCCTCTCGGGCTGTTTAGGACTCTCGAGCCGTTTGGGGCAATCGAATCTGTCTTACTGTTTGGGTTTCTCGGGCCTGTCGGGTCTGTCTGCCCTTTCGAGCCGTTTGGGACTCTAGATCCGTTCCGACCTGTCGGGTCTGTTAAGCTGTTCAAGTTTTTAGGAACCTGTCGGGTCGCTTATGACTGTCGAGCCGTTCAGGGCTGTCGGACCGTTTGGGACTTTAGAGCCGTTCGGGCCTATCGGATCCGTCTGGTTGTTCGGGTCTCTCGGGCTTGTCGGGCCTTTTGGGACTCTCTAACCGTTCAGACCTATCACATCTGTCAGGCTGTTGGGGTCTCTCGGCCCTATCGACCCGTTCGTGTCTGTCGGCCCTATCGGGCCCTGTGGGAATCACGAGTTGTTCTGCCCTGTCGACTTTGTTGGACTGTTTGGGTTTCTCGGGCCTGTCGGGCCGTTTGGAACTTTCGACCCGTTCGGCCTTGTCGGATCTGTCAAGCTGTTTGGATTTCTCGGGCCTGTCGGACCGTTTGGGACTCTAGGACTGTTCGGACCTGTCGGGCCGTTTGGGACCGAGATGTTTTTCGTACTGACTCAGGCAGACATACTTTTCGTACTGACCGTACAGCATTATTTTCATCCTGAACCGAAGAGGATTTTCGTACTGTATCGTACGAAGCGTTTCTTGATCGGATCTTTGACCGGGCCGGCCCACAGCTCGGGTGTTCAGGCTGTGCCTCAGTTTAGAAATTTATCGGGCTGTTCCAGTCTTTCAGGTCTATTGGAAATTAGATCTGTAGAGTCCGAACCCTGTTTTCGGACTTACGTCAGGACAATTGGGTCATTCGTTCCTATAGGGCCGTTCGGACTTTTCAGGCTTGTCGACAAGTCTTATTCCCTTCGTGTTCAAACAGCCATACAAATGAATCTTAAGCTTTTGTTTTGTTTTTACCAGAATTTCCCTCTTTTAAATTCATTCTCCCATCTACAAAGCAATATACTAGACAGTCTGATTTCCATAGTTCTGGATAGATTATAAATCATCAGATGTTGAAAATAACACGTTATCAAGATTTTTTGCTTAACGATTGCGTAAGATACTGATCGTGAGATCCTGATACACTTTACAACAGTTTATGATCTAGATTTTTCACTTCCAATGGAATCTTCTACATCAAGATTTCCAAAAATTCACACTTCCCAGTTCTCTTCTTTATCGAGTATACAACTCTATCTAGTTAAAAAAATTTTAATAAATAATTAAACCTTTTTCTCATACCAAATTCAGGATGTTTTACGTAATTTAAAAAAACCCAATTTAACATTATTCAGCAACTTTTTTTTTCTCAAACACATTAACTAATAAGAAAACAAATTAGTAATTGTTAGGCGGATTCAAACAATTAATTGTGATTTTGTAATGTTTATACTTAGAATCTCCAACATTATCTTGCATTATTATTAAGAAATAAGCAAACATACAAATCAGCATTTTTCCCGCAGTTTTATAAAATTTCTTTTTACATTTATAGGTATGTAAGTACGTCTTTCGAAAGTAGCAATAATAATTAGTTGTTTATGACGATTGAACAATGTATTAGAGCTGATTACATAAACTCGGTTGCAATTGTACATAATTTGTAGTTGCAGTTAGTATTAATGGTTTTAATTACTAATAATAAAAATTAAATGGCGAAGAAGAAAGTTTTATGTAATTGATATACCTACAGGTTGTTTTCTAAATTCAATTGCAAATTGTTTGAGCAAACACAGTTATGTAGTATAAACATTTTTTTTAGAAGATTGAATAATTGTAAAATTAAATACTACATCAACTAACGGCTTTCCTTTTATATCATGCACTGCTGACGGAGGTTTAAGAATTTTAATTGATGAATGCAAAATGTCAGCGTCGCTATTGTTTAAACGTTAATTGATTACTTGCCGTAATTATATAAATTTAATTAAAAATTAAGTAGGAAAGAAAGAGAAAACAGGTTAGCATTCATACTATAATGATGCTCAGGGTTCTTTCTGTGTGTTTCTTTGTAATAACCGAAATGAAAATTAGATTTTCAGTAATTGCTTCAAACACACAACCATTGAATTTCTATTGATTTTTATTGGGATTAATGTAAACGTAAATAGTGAGGTTTCATACATAATTTAAGTTTATTGAGTTTTAGATAAAATCCTGAAGATATAAAACCATAATTTGAAGATTTATTATCCACCACAGTATCTTCGAACTTTCTGCTTATGACGTGTTCATGGTTATTTGAAATACTTCATGATTGATGAATCTGACCATCTCTTCTTATCTTCCATTGATAAGATTCTTCTCTTCTATCAGTAAACCTCTGAGACAACCAGATCGATAAGAATATTTTAAATCAGTTCCGTCATTTTGATTTTTATCATATAGGAATGTGCTTTTGTGACATTATTAGTAATTTTCTTGTGCAGCGAATTCTTCCGTAGCTAATACTAATGAGATTTTTCAGATCAAAAAGATCCATCTTTCTGATTCCGATACCATAAGGAATAAGCTACACTATTTGTTACAGTCTTATCTTTGAAGATATTTTGAGCATAATTTCCATACCGAAGACGGTCGACATTGATCATACTTGATCAGAAAAAAACAAAACTCTTGAGCTCGAGAAAATCTCAAAGCAGACAATAAAATTGTTCAAACCGTAGAAGATTATGTGTGTCTTGGAGATTACTCGAGCCCGGGTTTTCTAGTCGGACATGTACGCTGCTCGCCCTCGATTTAAAAATGTATTGGGCTATTCGGGCCTACATCGGATTGTTTGGCCCTGTCGGGTCGTTGGGGCCTGTCAGTCTTCTCGGACCATTTGGCCCTGTCGGGCTTATCACGCTGTTTGGCCTTTCGAGCTTGTTGAACCTGTTGAACTTATTTATTTTTGTACTGACCTGAAGCGGATGGTTTTCATACTCCACTAGACCGAGATCTTTTTTATACTGATTCGGACGGGCTATTTTCGTTCTGAACCTCGCCGGAAGATCGTCGTACTGACTCAGACAAAGCGGACAAGAATATTATTTTCTTACTGAACCGAAAAAGAGGATTTGTGTATTGCACCGAGACCGAGAAGTTTCTCTTACTAAGTCAAACGGGCATTTTTATACTGAACAGAAGCGAAAAAGTGTTGTACTGCACAGCCTCGATTAAAAAATCTGTCCAACTTTTCAGGCTTACGTAAGCCATATTGAGCGGTTCGGTCTTGTTGGTCCTGTAGGACCGTTTGGCCTTTTTGAGCCTCTCAGGCCGTATCGACCTCTGGACCTTTCGGACCGATCAAGAAGTTACCGGGTTTCTTGCGCGCCGCGTCATGTTTATCCTTAGTCGGGCCGGAACTGGAAATGTCGGCTTATGCAACGGCTCTAATCGAGAGAAGAATGTTTGAAATTAGTTTCCGAGATAAAATTCCAAACGAAGAAATCAGACGAAGGATAGGAGAACCCAATGTGGTTTTCTGGGTAAAGAAAGCTCTGTGCCAGTGGGCAAGTAGATATACGACTTACTGGAGACCAAGATCGAACAACCTAAGTGTCATTATCCATTTAGAGCTCCAGAATTTGTTGCTTCAGCTTATCACAAAGGAACTGGCATTAGAGTATAGCAATTTCCAGACTCACAAAGCATGACGGCCTGAACGTACAAATCGCTCCAACAAGACCGAACGATACGACAGGCCCCATAGGATCCTTGATAATAAGACACTCCAGCCGAGGAATTCCAACGGACAGGGTGATCTTGGGCTCGGACATAATAAAGACAGAGAAGAACCACTACCGATGTCTGGCCCAAGCGGACACCACGTGGAACTGTTACCCCCCAGTGCAAAGAAGCTTTCCTAAACCGACTTTAGGACGAGACTCCTAACCCCAGTAAAACACTGGAGTGGCATGCAAACCGACCATACTTCCGTGAAAGACGAATCCGGTCGAGATGAATATTCAGTGAACGGAACGCCTGATTCTTAATATGTATTCGATAGATAACTTGTTGCCAACTTGATCGATAGACCCGAATGGCCTGAACGTCCTAATTGGTCCGACAGGACCGAGCTATCCGAATGGTCTCACAAGCCCGAACGGAGCTATAGAATCGAATGGCCCGACAACCCCGAACATCCCAATCGGTCCGACAGGCCCGAAAGGACCGATAGCTCCGAATGTCCCAATCAGTCTTACAGAACCGAGCTATCCGAACAGTCCTACAGGCCCAAACGGACCGATGGGCCCAAACAAACCCGAACCACCCGACAGACTGGAACGTCTGACAGGCTTGAGCAGTCTGGTCGGCCCCTTAAAGCTAATTTAATTTCTAATTTCAAACCGAGCGACATTGTTGAACACGATGACTTTCTTTGAGCGTTATGATTTTGCTTCTAAGTAGAGCAGAGAATTATATGCACAGAGCCGGTGGTATAATTTCTTAAAGCGCCTTAGTATGATAAATAGGGTTGTGTGGAGTGCGTTCAGTGTCAGTCTCACTTATCTTATTGGTCGAGGTGCAGCCCTAATTACCATGAGACTTATAGCAAGTTGCCTCATTTGCATGTCCTTGCGTCGGCCCTGCCTGAACTTCATTACATTGTTTCTGTTCTTTTTAGCAATTTCGGGAAGAGCTAACGTAGCTAGACTACCATCGGGCCACCGTAAATAGCCTAATCGGTCAAAGTTTGCACCCTTTTGTAGGGTGGAGCTTCTGGAATCAGACTTTCTTCGCCATCTATCAGACTATCTGCAGTGGTTCAGTGATTAGATTAAAGAAATTATTTTGGTTGCCTTTAGGGCTCTTTGTTTGCTCCTGTTTCTTTTGGAGAAAATCAGATTGGAGCTAGAAGCGTAAGTTAACTAATGACTAGAGATCGGAAGAATATGCAAAATGCCTACTGTATCTTTAAATATAACACTTCAGAATTCAGTCATTGTAAGTTTTATTATTGCCTAAAAGTATTTAACGTATAATAAGTAATAAAACGGGTAATTCCAATATTTTGAAAGAATGTATTGAAAGATACAGTGGACATTTTGCATATTGCATTTCTCTTTTAGCTTGAGAACACAGAGAGCTAATCTGGTGATAGGATCAAGCTTTGTATTAATGGAAATGTCTCGTGCAACCTCAGTCCTGGTATTTATTGGAGATCAGAATTTGCTATCTACCAGGTGATCTGAAATGATCCAGTAACGTAACCAGATAAATTATTTTGTGAGCACGCAGCGTCGTTGGTTCTTTTTGTTTAGATTTCTTAGAGAAAACTAATCTGGTCGAAGGTCGGACTTTTTCTTCTTTACCAGATTACCAGTGGTTCATTAACTTAACTAATTGGAGTTAGCTTTTGTAATCTAACGCTGAATTTCATTCCCGCTGTCCTTGTTACTCCTACCTTTCAAACGTTCTTAAAAAAGCTAATCTGGTTGAAAGTTTGGATTTGCTCTTTACCAAACTACCTGAAGGATCAAAATACTCTGCAACAAACCTAGTAAAAACATCAAAATATGATCAGTGTATGTGCTGAAGAATTCTAATTGCATTCGTAATAAAATGAAAGGTATTTTTGACCGGAAAAGCTCGACAGACCCACGATTTATTTGAAAACCAGATAAATTTTTAAACTGAGCCCCGAGAAGAAAGCTCAGCCTGTGCAGGCTAGCAGAAGAATTGCAATTGCCAAAATAATTTTTGATATTTCATAAAGATAAAATTTCAATAAATCTCAACTGAAGCTGGTGCAAAACTAGTATAGTTTACACGCAGAGGTAAAATTTAAACATAAATAAAGTCCAGTTATGGGACATAGACATACCAAACAATTTATATAAAAAAAAGGAAAAGATTCATAAGAAAATTAGTTGAATTTTAAGAGAGCCATCGATCCTTCTCTTCGAATAATAATTACTTACATCCTGCTGTACTTTACTGTTAATTAAACCATTTTCTAAATGTCAAAAGTCATTAATTCTTCCAACCAATGGAGTTCTCATAAAATTCTTATTTCAACATAGTACTACATTAAACGATAAAAAGAGCATTTCCGAAGCTCCAAAATTACCCAAATTATATTTAACGTCGGTAAGTGACGTGAAAAAGTAATTTCATTAGTAGCGCGGTTCCGCACGATTCATTCTGGTAAAAGCAAAAAGCCTTTTCAATAGTACTAAATTCGTTCGTTAGAGACTCCGCAACATTTTATAGCCTCGATACTTTAAAATAGGCAATTTTAATAATTATTGCGTTTAAACGGAAAAAAGCAGACGGCAATATCGCTAATTAATACCTTCCGTTGTCCTTATTTCAAGGGTGCGTGAGGAATATACTCTTGCACTACATACTTACTGCTGTAATACTATGTCGCAAAAAGTGCCCTCAAAATTCTTGCGAGGCGAGTAATTGAATATAATTAACCATAATAAAAGTTGACACAAGGTGAAAAACCCATAATAAGAAGAGACCCTAATATCATAAAAGAGACTCGGATTTTCGTTCCAACACAATGAGCTCCTCGAGAATGGTTAATTTTAAAACTGTAGTAAAACATAATTCACTCCGTTGTTTTAATAGCAGGCTGGCAGCTCTCTTTCTCTCTGAAGATGCTCGGCTTGTAATAAAATTTACGCCTCATAGAACGGATATTGTTAAAAGAAAAATTATTATAATGAGATTAATTGAGTTTTTGATTCGAAAGTTTATAGCAGGTAAAATGAGAGACGTTCGATTTGCCATTATGTTAGATAATGACTACATATAAAATTGGTTGGCAACTTTCCGGAGGAGAGTGAAATCGAAGTTGTACATGATATTTAATATTAACGTCTCTACACGTATAATTGATTGAATTTCCATGTTTTAATAAGTAGGTAAGCCGCTATTGGAATTATATTAGTGGATTTCTAGCAGAGAATATCTTAAAAGCATATAAATATATCAAATACTTACATATTCTATCACCATCTGTTTTTACTGCCGCTCATTTGCTTGAAGATAATTTAATATTTTAGTTTTGCTGACTGAAGGTTTAAGTTTGAAGGGTAGAAGATTTAGAATTTCGCACTGAAAAGTTCACAAATTGGCATTATTATTATTATTATTTACAAGTTCAATAAATAATAAAGAAGACGCAGTTAGTTGTATGGTTAACTCTATTCACTTGAATGATTTTGCAGAATCATTTAGGATTATTGATCTCAATAGCCAAAATTTATACAGAAACGAACATAAATGTAACTAAACGATTAACAATTAAGAATCTGAATAGAAACTTTCTTTAAATAATATTGAAATGTACATACGGATCAATAATAACACAGAACCGTATTCGGAAATTTAAGGTAACATAACAAAGCCGTGACATAGTTTTGAAAGCACGAAGGAAAACTGATAATAATTCATCAGTCAGGATGAAAGAAATAGATTTTTTATAGGATTCTGCAAGATGACATGAATCATCAAAAATTAATTGAAACTTCGTTTCTTATACCTTTAATGGTTTTAGTTTAACAAACCTATTATAATGTAAGTAATCCAGTTCCTTTAGTACATACGAGGGATGATCAAGCCAAACCGGAACTTTTAGTCTTATAAGTATCATGCTGGTAAGAGACAACAATCTTCTATGGCCGCATGGCGGCAATAACATTGCGGGGTACGCGAGTCACCTGTTATTCAAAATGGCGCGCAACCATGTTAGTGCAAGCTTGGATGAAGGCGTAAAACCAAGTGACATTTACAGAAGACTTGAGGCACAGTACGGTAATGAGACAGAGTCGATCTGGTTCTTGGGGCCTTAATCCATCATTTTAGAAATAATAATAATAAACAGTAGCGTATTTACCGGGGATTCAAGGGGTAACTGAAAAGGCCCGGAGGATTAGGAATCTGGGGGGATTCCCCATTGTGTCGGTAAGGAGACCACCCTTCGTATCTGACTAGAATCCCTAGAGAATTCTCTTGTGGCTTCTGTGCTCGCCCTCCCCCGACGACGATTAAAGTGGTTAGGTGACCGTTTTAAGCTTCCTCTGGAGATTCTTCAGCCGAAGTGAGATTAGTTTGATGGTTTTTAGGCGTGGATACTTCATAAAGTTCTGGTCCACGCGGCTGCAGGTCGGCGAGAAGCTTGGAAATGTAATAGCAACATACCCAGGGGTATGTTGGCAGCCGTCGTCCTTGCTGTTGATGTCATAATCTACTGTCGACGGAGATGGTGGTTGTTCTTTGTTCCTTTCTCTATGTAATCACCTGCCAAACTAATGCCAGGGTTTTACTAATGCTTGGATACCAGCATCAGCAGAGTAGAAAGATCTCTTAGTAAGCTGGAGTCATGATCGGACTGCCTATTTCACATCATCTTTACTGCCAAGATTTTGGCCTTTCAGGATTACCTTCAATGTCCCAAACAGGTGGAAACCGCGAGATCCGGACAGTAAATCAGCGCATTAATTTATACGCGGCTCTTCGAACCCCAGCTTTTCCATTCATTAGATGGCGCATGGTCCAAGACCTAGCCGCCTTGTGTCAGAGAAATTGGGTGGCTCTCATACGGGTTCTAGGTCACTCTAGCATGGAAGGTAACGACAGGGCTGATGCTTTGGCTAGGAAGGGTACTTCTGATTTCTTCTCTGGACTGAAGTTAACTCCAAGTATCTCCCTAAACTATGTCGACAGATCCATCATTAAATGGACTTTTAAGAGATTTCACAGTCAATTTGACAAGCTACACTCGTGATAAAAAGGCCTGCGCTTAAAACGCCAAATTCCCTGCTAAAGATTATCGGATGAAACATACGGATAGTTACTGGCACTCAATAAGCACCGCAACACTATTGGACTTCGGGAAAACAGTTCTGGTATGTGTTGCAATGAAAAAATCCACGTTCTATATGAGGGCAGCGCCACCTCGAAACTGTACTTCTCAAACCCAAGGTTATCCAAAAAAACTCATGTAGAGGCCATACTGTCCATTGCGTCACATACACCTCCCAGCGGAGTTCATATAACGCGCAAGTCGTGCGGTGGGCAGTATACGGTCTTGCGTTGTCCTACAGAAACAAGACGCTGTTCTTATGCACATCTTTTAGAACTTGACAATAGTATTGATTGTTGATTTTGACATCATGTAGTAGAAAATCCATATAATTATGTCAATTTTGCCACAGAAGAAAATACTGGGCGTAGCTGAATCTGAACGCTTCCACTGCTTTAATACACATTTTTATTCTGGGATGAAATGATGCATCCACGTTTTGCCATAACGTTCCTTTAACTCACTACAGATTGTTGTCTTGATATCCAACGTGCTCTAACCTTCCAGAAATGCACGTATCCGCTATTGATTGTGCTTACAATTCTCACAGGAAGATTCTTCATATCCACAAGTTGGCGACAAGTTATCTATTGAATATCAAGGGTCAGGCGTTCACTGAATATTCACCTCGGCAGGATTCGTCAGTCACGGACGTATGGTCGTTTTTAAAAAGCTTGCACTCCACTCTAATATTTTAAGAGTCTCGTTGTAGAGTCAGTGTGGAAGCTTGAGGGCTCTCGGAGAAAACTGCTCAGATGCCCTTCCTTTTAAATCGAAAGTACCTCGCCGATCCCAGACATTCTGGGGGGTCCTAGTTCTGCGTGATATCCGTTTTATTCAGACGTCGCGACGTGAACGCGAGCTTTGAGCAGGGCCGCGAAAAAGCCGAACCAAGATATCCAACCTGTGCAGACTTTTACGTTAGTACGACAATCATCCGGTGCGGTTCAGTACGAAAATAGCCTATTTAATTCAATATGAAAAATATCTCGGTTTGGTCTGCTTCGGATCAGTACCAGAATAACGGCCTGAAAGATAAGCCCGAACAGTCTAATAAACCCGAGAAGCTAGAACGGCCCGACAGACTCAAGAAATCTGAAGCGTCGAAAAGTAGAAAATGCCCGACGATTTGAGAGGTCCAAACGGTCCGAGAGATCCAAGAAGCCCGAAAGGCTGAAAAGTCCGAGAGGCCCGAAGGGCCGAGAAGTTCAAAAGGTCTGGAACGGCCCGACATGCTCCAATGATTTGACAGGCCCGACAAGACCGAACGGCCCGACAGGCCCGCACGGTCCGATTGATGCGACAGACCGGAAGGGCCGAAAAGTCCAAAAGGCCTGACAGGCCGGACGGCCCGATAGGCTCCAACGGTTCGAGAGGCCCGACAAGACCGAATGACTCGAGAGGCCCGAACGCTCCCGATATCAGCATCCTAAAGACTTGTAAAACCAGCGTCAGTGTGATTGTGGACCTGACTTGATGAGGGACACTTGCTGTCTTATAAAGGATTGCGATCAGGTCAATCTTTAGCCGATCGGGACGGTGCTTGCCTTTCTGAAAAGCTCAGCTTCTTCCAGTGTACTTTTCGAAACGACGCGATGGGTACAGATGGTGGTGGGTGTTGTTGCTTGGTTTTCGCCTCTGAAAATCAATTCGATGAGGTTGGTTACAGCGATAGGTTGAGTAAACGGTATTCCATGAATATGTTTCATTTCCGGTTCACAGGTGTACATGGATGTCGATAGTTTTTAGCAAGTTTATTCCCAGGAGTACATCATATGGCAATGCGAATGTGTGGTAAAAAAGGTATGTGTTTTACAGACATCTCAGATGCTTATTTCGGTTGTATACGCTTACACCGGTTTTGTGGATAAAATGTCCAATATTCGACTGTCTTTGGGCCCAAATGATGTAGATTTCTATCTCGAACAGGGCGGGAGATTTGCACCTATTGATCTTCTAGTGTGAAGAGTCTATTCTCGGGTGCTTTTCAAGCTGCAGTATTCAAACTCTCGGTACAGGCAGTTTTTGAACGTTATGTCTTTTTTCCGCACCTTGAGCAGAGTAAAGCTGGTTTGTTTCTACACTTGAAACTGAAGTGTTTGGTTCAGTTCTTCGTCGGAAAAACTTGCATCTTGCTTAGCTGTCGCCAACTTAACGTGGAGGAACTTGGTGTGCGCGAGTAAGCTATTGAGATTGACCGGGTGTAGGCCCGAAAAGCCCCATAAATTTTTAAACAGAGGCCTAGTCTGACCCGAACCCGAGCTTCAACCCTAGAAAACCAACCCAACCCATAAAAGAATTTCCATTTAACAATTCAGAGACTCTGAATGAATGTGAGATGTGATCTAGATGAACGATTTATTGTTTCTTTGCCTTTCAAACAATCAATAATTAGCAAAGACAGAATTACCATTGATGGCAAATCTTCCCCCTGATAAGAGTTAAACCATCTTTACCTTTGATAGTACGTGATTGTAATACTAGAGGTTACAATGTATTTTCGTTTGCTTTTCCACAAAGCAGTTCACGTAAAACTGGTGGAAAATTTCTTGATAAAAGTTTTTGTAGTAACTGTCCTTTGAAATTCTCCAAGTAAAATTATTTATTAACACGATAATATTAAACTATTCGATAAACAATGTCTCTTCTCTAAATAAACGTTCAAAAACCAAAAGTAAATCTTGAAGACGACAAAATAAGTGATAATAATATTTCAGTGGTAACTAATTATATTATTTATTTATAAAATAAATAATAAAATACTGATAACTGCGTATAAAATTAAATAGAAAAATGATTTAGAACAAATACGAAGAATTCTATTTCAATCCCAATTTTTAAATTTAGAATTTATGGGGAATCTCCTACAACCCTTCGTAGAAAACCAAGATGATCAAATTTTATAACAAAAGTTAACCACAAAAAAACAACATAAAAACAGTTTACAATTAAAAAAAGATATAACCTGTACTTCTATGCATCCTATAAACGACAACAACAAAATCGTTTCTATTATTTAGCGTGTCCACAGCATAAAGAAGAATCAAATGCATATAAATCCGTTCTCTAATCATTACTCATAAACCGTTCTTAAAACCGTATTCACCTGACACCGTGCAAATGGATAAAATTAGCGGTACATTTGATGTTTTTATTTTGTATCTATTCCTAGTAAATGTGACTGCTAAACTTGTAACGAAAGTGTTATTAACGAGGTCAGAATAATTCGTGGTTAGTTTGGTTACATGTGACTCATTGACAAAACGAAAATAGACTCCCACTTTAAAATCTGAAGTTTGAGTTTTCAACAAAGAAAACTAATTTCATTCCTTACGATTTTTTTTCTAACCCCCTGCACACGCACTCTCTCATGTACAAGCACGTCAAACTTGTTCGAGACCGAGAGTTTTTTTCTATACTACTTCTCTCAAAGAGCTTTCAGAAAAATCTGACGCTTTTGCTATAAAAGTTTTCTCTTAGATAATAATCCCGAAGGCAATTTTTTCTTCTAAAAGTCACCAAAGTCACTACTAACAGCTTGATGTGACGGGTATAGACGACAAAAAATGTTATTGTTAATAAAAATGATTCATCGTTACGGTTTATGGTTTAATTTGTTGTTTTTATTAAGGTATGATTTTTCCTGAATTTCTTGACATTTAAGCGAGCGTGTAATAATGGAATAACTAATCTTGCTAAATTAGCATACGTATCTTATTTCAAAAGAGATTTTAAATATGGTCGTATTCTATAAGTAGCATTAGCTTGCCAAGAAAAACGTTTTTACCTCGACAGAATGACTAATACATAAAGCCGGTACAAATTTCCAAGTTGACGGTGTTAAAAGAGTTATTGCTTACCCAGAGTTCTTCAAAGATGCTACTGTTATAATCCGGGGAATTAACAAGAAGTTTAGGCAGTTTTTATAAATAAATGTTCTGTTCGAGTAAAGATATAAAATTTTACACTTGAAAGCCATAAATAATCTCATAAATGTACAAGTTTTTCTACGGGCTATTACTGCAATCGATTTGCAGTATTGGATATTAAAACCTGTTCAAAATAAAATCGACAAAAATTTAAATATTCAAATGCTCTACGTTCTTAATTAAAAAAGAAAACGTTGTAACTCCCTTTCTTCTTCTCAAAATAATTAAGCAAAGATAAAACCATTGTTTGACAACTTGAGTTCAGAGGTTTACCATTCATGACACCGAAATTAGTTTCTAATGTTTGGTGTTTTTAATTCACGTGAAGTTTGCTTCAGTTAGATTAAATTGACATCTTTCTAGACACGTTTACATGTACATCTTACATTCAATGTGAAAAATGTGCATTCAAAGCAAAGATCTTGGTGGTTTCAATTAAATATCTTAATACCAAATCAAAAAATTCACTGGGTCACATTTCCCTCCTGGCCAGAATTTCTGTAAAGATTCAACCCAGGGTAAAAATCAAGAGAAAATGTTATGATAGTAGAACGTCTAAAATGTGATCGATTCTTGCTTTCTATTGATATTTGTGGGAACGGAAACAAAGATAATGGTGTCGCGTCGCGTGGTAGAAAGCCACCATGGAATTTAACTTCAATGGCATTTGGACGTAATGCAGCTGCAAACCCTATAATCGTTCTCTATCAGCTACCAGAAAATACTTTGTTGAGGATTAATAGTTTTGTAAAACTGTGACACTTTCGAAGAATCTCCTGAAGAGAAATTCAAGGGCTTGCTAAGGCAGGTAGTCCTAAAACAAGTTGGAACAACTGGAATCAAAATTCAAATCAAAATCTAAAAATTACAAGGTTTCTGCAAAAAAGAACAACATAATATTGAATAAGCTCCACAAAGCCCTCTTCCGGGCTCCGCCCAATACTGCGATCTTCTTCTTTTAACCGTCTTGGAGTAGCAACTGCCGTCGCCGACCAAAGTTTTTTTTATTCCTGAAAACAGGTCGAGCTCAGTCCTCCCATGGCCTATCTGTGCTGGCCAAAAATCGGACTTCGCCCTTCATCAACCTTCTTTAAAGAACTAAAAACAAATACGGCTCGAAGTGCGCCCTCCCACGGCTCACTACAGCTGGCTTAAAATCGGGTTTTGCTCCCCCTCCTTGAACTCTCTAAGCAAGCTAAATACGATAGAGCCCTTCACAGGCCAAAATTTTCAGGTTCGGCCATATTGGGAACAAACGCGGCCCCGGTAACTTCTTGATCGGCCCGAACAGTCCGAAAGGTTCGAACAGTCAGCAAAACAATCCAGAAGGGCTGAGAAATCCAAAACCGATTGGCCCGTACGGTCCAACAAACCCGTATGTCCCGATAGGACCTAACGGTCTGACAGGCCGGAAAAGCCCGATAGATTTTTAAACTGAGACCCGGTGCGACCTGAATCCAAGCCAGAAGACGTTAGCCTTGTTTAAAAAGCACAACACGGCTCAGTTTTCGTCTTTTGACTTTCTATAAGAGATAATTACAAAAGCGGGTTTCGCATTCCATTAATCTTCTAAAGAGAGCTGAATATAAACACAGGCAGGGTTGTGCCTTGCCACGCCAGCTTCTACATATTAACCAAACACAAATCTCTACTTGCGAATAAACAATTTATGAGAATAACCGGTCAATACGCGTAATTAGACAGAGAGGCGGGCCTCGGTTTTTGAAGATTTTCAGCCTCCAGTTCTCCGATCATCTCCTATCCTGGCCACGGACCACTACAGAGATCTTCTTTTAACCCTCTTGGAGTAGAAACAGGTATGGCCGCCTGCGGTGACGACCGATCTTAGTCCCTTTCATTTAAAACAGGTCGGACTTCATCCTCCATTGTTAGGTCTCAACTGGTTTGAGTAAGAAATAAAAGACCTGATGTCTCTACTAATACGAGTCTAGTTTTATACTGACACGCTAGTGCGCTTTACCCCTGAATTGGTGTGGTGTTGTGTTATAACTGAAAAGAGAGTGGGAGAGGGCCACCTTTATACAGAACTTAACTCTCATTAAGCTTCCCAAAGAGCTTATTACAAATACGGGTTGGGCCGCGCTCTCCATCAATCTTCTTAAAAAAGCTTAAAAAAACTGAGCCTAAGATGCTCCCTCCCATGGCTCAACGCCGGATTTCGCCCTCCATGTAGCTTCTAAGAAATCTAAGTAGGAAGATGGTCTTCACACTCTATTAGCCGTCTTAAAAAAGGGTCGGACTTTGTCTTCTAATAACCTTCTAAAAGAGATAATTATGATGACGGATCGGACTTTGCACTTCATTAACCTTCTTAAAAACACTAAATATGAGTACGTGTAAGGCTGGGCCCTATCACTACAACAGCACCCCGTACACATTAAGCAAACACAAAGTTCTACTTGGAAATAAACATCAATGAGAGAAGCCGGTCAATATGTGCGATTAGACAGAGCAGCGAGGCGTCGCTTTTTGAAGGTTTCCAGTTCGGGGACGAGATCCTTTCCATCCTGATCACGGAGCATTACAGCAATCTTCTTCTTTTTTTAACTCTCTTGGAGCAGAAACAGGTATCCTCCTGCGTTGGTAATTGGAATGAAATGAAACCCGGTGCTCGTACGTTGTTGTTGTTGGCCTATGTGTGAAAATATCGTTGAACCCCGGCTATTGCTGTATGTTTGGTGCCCACGTGTTGGCAAGCAAATTCTGGTTACCGAGTATGTTTCAAAGGCAATCGCCATGTTGCAGATGCTGCAGATGAAGTAAACGTACGCAAGATCAGAGTTTAAACTCACGAAATTGGTGTTCTAGATGATGCAACACGCGCGCCTCTAAAGGTGAGTCCGGTAGCGGCCCTTTAGAATAAACGGTGGCAATGACAAAAACGAAAGTTTGCAGCCGACAAACCTACTAGCGCCACGGCCCGGGATGCGGGTAAGGAAAGAAGGTACAACCAGATCTGGGAGCCTGCGCCCACCTCGCAGGGTGATCCCGGGTTGATGGGCGCTTCCCCTAGACCAAGGCATTCCAAAAATACAGGCTGGCAGGGGACAGCTAGGATAATAAGAGACGCCGGCCGGGAGATTCTGCCGGGTAGGTCGACCCTGCGCTCGTACATAATGAGGCATTACCTACGTCGTTGGGACGGGGTCCGATTTTTAAAGGGTACTCCGGCCCTGTTATGTCGTTCGGGCCTTTCGAATTGTTCAGGGATCTGGGACCTGTCAGACTTTCCGAGCCTGTTGAATCCTTCAGTGATCTCAGGCCGTTCGGGTCTCTCAGGCTTTTCCGGCTGATCAAGAAGTTGTTAGGTTTTTTCGGGTCGTATCGAGTTTACTCTCAGTTGTGCCGGACCGGGCAGGTCCGACAGGGCCTGAAAATCGAGGGGAGTATTATTTTTATACTGAACCGAAGCGGAAATGTTTTGTACTGTGGCATAGAAGATTGCACGGGCCGGGTGTCTTAGTTGAGTTTTTACGTTGACCTACCCAAAGTTCGCGTTTAGGTCGGACCGGGTCTCAGTTTCTAAAGGGTACCCCATCCGTGTCGAATCGTTCAGGGGTGTTAGACCTGTCAGGATTCCCGGCCCTGTCGGGTCGTTCGGGCCTCTTGAGTCGACCAGGGGCCTCGAACCGTTCGGACCTGTCCGGCATTTTGGACCTCTCGGGCTGCTTTGGTCAATCAAGAAGTTACCGGGTTTTTTTCGGCCGTGACGAGTTTATTCCCAGTCGGGCCGGGCCTGACCGGGCTTGAAAATTGTTTCGCACTGTACCGTAGAAGCCTGCACGTGGCGAGTATCTTAATTGAGATCGGGCCGGCCCTCGGCTTTTAAAAGGTACCCCGACCCTGTCGAGTCGTTCAGGCCTGCCGAATCGTTCAGGGGTTTTGAACCTCAGGCTTCCCGGTCCTGTCTGGTGATTCGGTCTTCCTGCCGATCAAGAAGTTACCGGGTTGTTTCGCGCCGTGTCAAGTTTACTCCCAGTCGGATCTGAAAATTTTCGCCTGTGCAGGGCTTTAGTTAAGGGAATTGACCTTAGTTGATATGAACTGACAAAATTCTCGCTTGTTTGTTTATTTGTCTTGGAAAGAGAGTGATTGCAACCTGGTCACAGTTATTTATTTATTCTTAGTTCATTTGCCATAGACACGAAACATAATTATGTAAAACTAATTACTTATAACAAGCAGAAAAAGCAGATAAAACACTTAACATTAATTTTTATTATTAACTATAATTCGTACAGAAATTTATCTGGTTTTAAGAGAGCTGTACTACTAATAATGAGCTTTTTAAGCTTAAGTTAGAAATTAGAGAATTAAGAACAAGATGTTGAATTACTTCTCGTTAAAAGAAAACACTTTTAAGTCATCATTTGTATCACAGGAGTCTGCGAATCTCAGTATAGCCTGTGCCGAACAGCACCTAACCTCACTTAACCTAATCCAAGCTAAGCTACAGCCTTGAAACTTTCAGATATCAAAAGGTAGACACGGGCATACGATGGCTGACAATGAGCCGTCCCGCGATGAGGCGGCGACGCTGATAAAACGTCCCATCCTATATACAACAGAGTAAACGTCAACTTCAGAATGCAACTATCGTATCGGGCCTTTAGCTACATAGAAATTTTTAACGGTTTTTGTAATGCTTTTAATTAATCATTCTTATGGGTCAGTGGGCCCCACAATTTGTTTAATCCTCCGCATTGGAGGACCTGTTACCACCTGACACGGGTTAACAAAGAAATTAACAACGCCAGAAAGTTAAGTCTTTTGATTTTTGTGTCTGCAATATAGTAACGCTTAAGGTTATTTACATAAGTGAAAATCATACTGGTGAAAAGCCTTCTAAATGTTCATCCATAGTAGCAGAACCTTCTTCATTTTGTTTACTAGTAACGACGCGTTGTTTATTTCAGTTAAAACGTGATGCTAAAGGGTCATGGTTTCTATTAAGGCAATTGGACCATGGTGTTCTGGGCGATTTTAATCTCAAGCGAATTTTTCCATGGTATCCCCGTGCAATATACAACTGATACATTGATATTCTTAGAGATTCCATTAAATCAAATTCTGTCAATCATCAAAGATAATCGACGAAGGCTAACACTACTTAGTATTGATGGAGCTTTCTCGTACTTCACCCCAATGTCGTTCATCTACTGTAAGTGCTTTGCTCTTTTACGGCTCCGTAACTACATAGCATACTTCATGTTTTTAATATTTTAGCGGACTTTTAGGGATATCTGGCAGGACGGTCGTCAGGTTTTGCCTTTCACCAAGCTACCTTCGGTCGTTCACATCTCGCTTTGTTTTTTACCAGGCATTTGCAATGATTTATAGCTCATCACAAATCTCTGTTCTTAAGCTTCTTCAACTCATCTTCAGGTTCAAAGAGATATTTTTCTTTTTATATTCTTTTCTCGGTGCATTTCCAGAGAAATGGCAAAACTTCAACGATTAATGCTGATAGATACTTTTTGATTGTTTTACTGACAAGAAAAGATTGTGGATTTTCTTTTCTAGAGGAGCTGCACAAGGAAATTTCTATATATATAAAATCTTAACATCCTGAGAAAATTTAGTCGGAAACACCAGACTCCAAAACCAACATAATTGAATTCTAATATTTATTGACTTGTTCTGTTTAAACCTAAAGCATTTGTAATGGTACCAGGATTAGAGGCACTTTTAATTCTTTACTATGCCTTAAAGCATTGAAGCATAATTCCATTTCAATCATCAAGAATGAAAAGATCTGAAGAATCAGATCAATTGAAATTGAAGCACGATCTTATCAGAGTGTAGTGCAAAAACGTGATAAAACTGATTGTCAACAGTGTAAATGTTTAGAGATAACAGTTTAACTTACATTCTTTGGTTCAACTTTAACCGATGTTTGTTCTATGTTAATTCAACATTCATTCAAGCAAAACAAGCAAATTCAATTAATCAATTTCAAGATTTTACCATTGTGTAAACAGACCCTCATGGTTTGTTTACATTTCGATGTTTACAAGATAAGTTTCTTTTTACAATTGTAATAGCTTTAAAGATGAGCTTTCTTACATTTAACCAGGAGGATATTGAATTACATTTTATTCAGGTTTATCGTTATTTCTTCTCTTCATTTAAGATTTTATTGTTTTTGATTATTTCTATTTTTTAGATTTTAGTTACAAATTACAAAATGAACTTTGAAAATAGAATTTAAATATAAGAGAATTGAGAACTTAAAGCTGGCAAAAGTAAAAGCTTGTAGAAAAGTTGATACGTGATGTCTGTGATTCTGTAACCACAAAAATGAACTTTAACGTGACGATCGATTCTCTAAACGTTTGACATCAAGGATGTTTATCTCAGAAAGAAATTATTTATAAAAACTTGTTTATTTCTGTGCATACAAGTCCGAGATTTAATAAATGTTTAATGTTAATTAAAAACTGTAACAATAATACACCGCTGCATAACACAATCATTTGAATTTCCTTTTTGTGTATATCTTCTGCTACAACAATATTATTGTATTGTTATCGCCACTATTTATCTTTTGTTTCTTGTAACAAAAGCAGTTCCAGAAACTGACTACCTTTCACAGAACACGCCGGTGATAACAGTAAATTCTGTTGAATTTTCCAACTAATTGAAATTCCTATTCAATTTCATATGCATTACTTGATATACAAAAAATAATAAATATTTATCTCCTCCATGGATGGTATGGTTTAGTAAACTTCCGTTATGTGCTTGATATTATCAAACTTCCAGTTAAATCGACCATAAAGCCTAATTTATTCTTCGTGTGGATGTTACCAAAGGGGAACCCGTACGAATGGGAACTTTTTTAGTGAAATTATTTAAATGCGTTGACTAAATGTAATTCGATTCTTCTAGAAGAGCCAAGGAAGGAGCTGGTTTCGTTGTTTATTATTAGTTGAGGTTTGCTGGAGGGTAACGGACAGGTAATAGTACATTAGACAGGTAGACAGCTGGGCAGCTGTTCCAAGGTTCGCACTGGCTTTTACGTTACACTGCAACCTTCCGTTTCTTAAATACCAACACAAGCAACAACACTCTTCGATATTATAAAACTTGCAGGCCGCATTTAGTTTACAAAACCCTTCTGTGTAAAAGAAAGGTTTCTACAAAGCGGCGGCGACCTTGTTGTCATATAGGAGGAAGGAGTATAGTAACATTTTTATAACTTCTATTACATGCGTTCGCTCGTCTCCTTATAAACTACAAAAAGCGGGCACGTTTAATTATTTGCAACTGCTTACTTTTATGGGAGGATGTAATTAATATGAAAGTTACCAGTTAATTGTTTTTACTGCTCTTTATGGAGATTATAACCGTTGCGTCTACAGGTGGTTTAGATAAAAAGTGAAGCAGAAACTGCATTTACTGCGTTCTCCATGAGTCAGATTTATTTACCTGGCTAGAATGGTACAGATTTTATGTCTAACGGAATTTTCTCTATTTAATAATAAAACTTTCAACTCTTTCTTCTTTTAATAGTATTTGAGTAAATTTTAACATTTGATGTGTAATAGATCTAGAATTGGCAACTCTTGTTTGATATGCAATTGTAATACTGGAATTACACTTTTTAATAAAACGAGTTTGAAAACAAACGCTAAATAAAAGGTTAAGTTGCCTAATTACGACAGATGGTTAATTCGATTTTAACGGAATTCGTGAGTAATTATAGGTTGTGTGTAATTTTGAACTAAAGAAGTTTAGAGTGCATTCCCAGCGTTTTTCTCCGCACTCTCAGCGTTCTTTTCAGAATTTTCAGACATTTAATAACATTAAGAAAATCCGTATCTGTAAGTCCTTAAATTCGATTTGCAACTTATCTAACAATTTTATAAGTTCTAGACTAATTACATTGTACAATAAGAGTAGTGCCACTGATTATCTTAAGATTGATCTGCATTTCAAATGACATGACCTAATTCATAATTTCGAACTAATAATCTGTTGGTTATTTAGTGTCTACGAATGTTTAGAGTAGATTTCCAGCGTTTTTTCTGAATTCCCAATCTTCTTTTTATAATTGTCAGACGCTTTAAACGTTATGAAAATTTACATCTGCTAATCCTCAAATTTGATTTGCGACTTAACAATTTTGTGGATTCTAGACCGATTTTTGTACAATGAGCGTAATGCCACAAAGTACCACAGATTATATAAAGATTCTTCTGCGTTTCAAATGGCATGTCTCCTACCGCAGCTAACACTAAAAGTCCTATCTCGATAGCATCAGCCGTTTCTGAGATAGAGGATATCTCTCAAATAAACAAAAGACGATCGGTTGTTCTCGGGTTATTTAAAAGTCGGTCTCCTAGCACACCTAATAATCAAAAGTCTCATCTCGATAGAATCACCTGTTCCTGAGGTATCAAATACCAGTCAAAAAAAGACGATCGATGGCACCGAGGCCGTCTGACCCCCCCCCCACCACTCCCAGCAGTTGAAGTCACAACTCGCCAGGACCATCCGTTCCTCAGACATGACATATCAATCCAGAACACAAAAGACTGCATACCTACATACATATGACTAGGGCTACGACCTCGTGCAGTCCATTTTCAGAGGCTCCCAGTTGGGTTAACCTTGTTAGGAAAGCTAAATATCACTAAGGCTGGGGCTACGCCCTCGGACGGGCTCTGTTTCGGGCTTTACCCTTCATTAACCTTCTTGAGATCACTAAATGTCACTACGGTTCAGGCTACCTTTGACGATCCCAGGTCACTACGCTTGGGCTACGCCCTTTATCAACCTTCTTTGGAGAGCTAAATGTTACTACGGCTATGGGTACGCCCTAGTACAAGCCGCCTTTTACGACCCCAGTTCGGGCTTCACCTTTCATTCTTCATTCTTCTTGAAAGCGCTAAATGTCACTACGGCTTGAGCCACTTTCGACGGCTCGGGCTTTCGGTGGCCTCAGGTTGGGCTTTGCCTTCCATTAACCTTCTTCAGAGAGCTAAATGTCACTCCAACCTTCACACGGACCACCTTTGACGATCCCCGTTTAGGTTTCGCTCTCCATCAACCTTCTTGGGGGCACTAAATGTCAGTGCAGCTTGGGTCACCTTTGACGGCCCCAGGTCACTACGGTTCGGGATACGTACTCTATCAATCTTCTTTGAAGAGCTAAATGTCACTACGGCTCGGGGTACGACCTTGTACAGGCCAACTTTTACGACCCCAATTTGCATTCACTCTTCAATCTTTATTCAATTCTTGAAAGCGCTAAATGTCACTACGACTTGGGCCACTTTCGACGGCCCCAGATCACCACGGCTCAGGCTTTCGGTGGCCTCAAGTCAGGCGTTGCCCTTCATTAACCTTCTTGAGACAGCTAACTGTCACTTCGGTTAAGGCTAAGCTCACGGTCGAGCCGCCTTCGGCGGCCTCAGTTTGATCTTCGCCGTATATTAACCTTCTTGAGAGATCTAAATACTACTACGGTTTGGGTCACTTTTGACGGCCCCACGTCGGGCTACGCCCTCCATTAACCTTATTGACAGCTGAATATAACTTCGTTTAAAGCTACGCCTTCGGACGGGCTACCTTCCCCGGCCTTACCCAATCTTTGTCGTACATTAATTTTCTTGAGAAATCTAAGTGTTACTATGATTCGGCTCACCCTTGACAGCTTCAGGTCGGGCTTTGCCCTCCATTAACCTTCTTCAGACAGCTAAATTTCACTTCGGTTAAGGCCCTCGCTCACCGTCGAGCCACCTTCGGCAGCCTCAGCTCGATCCTCGTCGCACATTAACCTTCTTAAGAGATCTAAATGTCACTACGACTCGGCTCACTTTTGACAGCTCCAGGTCGGGCTTCGCCCTTCATTACCTTTTTGAGACAGCTAAATGTCGCTTCGATTAAAGCTACGCCCTTGGACGGGCCACCTTCGGCGGCTTCAGCTCGATCGATGGAGAGATTTAAATATTACTACGGCTTGGATCACCTTTAACGGCCCCAGGTCCAGCTTCGCCCTTCATAAACCTTCTTGACACAGCTGGCTGTCACTTTGATTAAGGTAACGCTTTCGGACGAGGCACATTCGGCGGCCTCAGCTCGATCTTTGCCGTACATTAACGTTCTTGAGAGATCTAAATATTACTACGGCTTAGATTACCTTTAACGGCCCAGGTCCAGCTTCGCTCTTCATCAACCTTCTTGAGACAGCTAAATGTCACTTTGGTTAAGGCTGCGCGCTCGGAAGAGCAACCTTAGGCGGCCTCAGCTCGACGTTCGCCCTACATTAACCCCTTTGAAAGATCTAAATGTCACTGCTGTTCGTGGCACCTTTGACGCCTCCAGGCCGGTTTTCGACCTCCATTAAGCTTGAGAGAGCTGTATGTTACTACGCCTCGGGCTACGCATGACGTAATCCATAAGTCTGAAGTAATAAACTGTTGGTTATTAAGTGGCTAGGGCAGATTTCCAGCATTTTTCTCTGAATTCCTAGCCCTCTTTTTAAAATTTCCAGACATTTAATAACATTATGAAAATCCATATCAGAAAGTCATTAACTCAACACTTTTGTAAATTCTAGATGTACTTTTTGAACAATTAACGTGTGTTCATGGATTATCTAAAGATTCTATTTTGTTCGTAATTCCGAACTAATAATTAGTTGGTTATTTAGTGTCTACGAGTATTTAGAGTAGATTCCCAGCGTACCACGGATTCTCTAAAGCGGGGACGGCCTAAGAGCGTGCAAATGGGACAACTTGCCATAGATCTGCGCATTACTGGCATTAAACGCAGCATCCTAGTTAAATAACTGACACCTCTGTGCCGAGTTTTGCTTCAATTCTTTAATTTGCTATCATCAACGATTGGATGATACTTAGGATTCCAAAATTTTACTTTCTGCCGAGAAGCTTTACGAACTGTAGTAGTGACATTAGTAAACACGTTTGGTAATTGATTTGTATTAGAAAACGAAGTTAATGTTTCAGTTTTCTTTTCCATTTTCAGTTTTAGAAATCAAGCTTTGCTTGAAAAAATACAAAACGGGCATTGCTTGTGTATAGATCTTAAGAGTGAAAATATATCAATATATTGTTGTGGATAGGTTTCTTTCATGGATTGCCACTTGTTGAACACCAGATTGTAAAACATGCAGGGAATTGCTTAAAAACTGAAAAGACGAGTACAGAAACTAAATGGGATGTATTTCGGCAACTAATCGGAACAATATCGAGGAACTTATTACATTCTAGAAACTTAATAAATAAGCTTTCCAGTAATATCAAAAATTTGTTTTCTATCTTGAAAAGTGTGGACTTTGGTAAATAGATTCTGCTACATTTCGAAAAATAACGGAATTACGGGCTATTGTCAAAGTCAGAAGAAAAACCAACTTAAGGCTATAGCTCGAAAAAAACCAAAGCTATCGTATTTTTGTTTTCATAAATGAATTCATCTTGAAAAGTTAAGCCAATAATGTGCAATCAGTTTTTTGTAACTGCTCCTAATAACAGAGATACCCATTTATAGCATCGAATTTAGGACACCCTGTACATGAAAACCTTTGGAGAAAGAAACTCGCTGATTTTGTAAGTTCTGCAAGTGGAATTATAATAGATTCAATCCAAATGCATTGCCTTTTGAATTCCTAATTAATAGCAATCTCTCGAATGCAACAAGAACTCGTTTGAGTTGTTATTATTGGTAAGACCATTGCAACTTATTGATTTCTAAGGATACACAACTACATTACAATTCATAAATAAAATGAAATAAATTAAATCTTAATGAATCTCAAATATTCGGTTATAATCTAGCAGAAGGGATTGCAAATATTAAACGGACAGAACAATTTTGATGAAATACACGTATTTCATTAATTTCTCTACAGCCTCCATTAAGATACGTCGAATATGAAATTTTAGTCAAATTACCGGGGTGGTCATCAAAATTTAATGGAGTTCTGCACTTATCCGAACACAAACATACGTTATGATTTTACGAAACATGAAAAGGGGGTCCCCCGTTAACAAACAAAATCGATTTTCCGTTTTAAATTAAAATTGCCAGTTTCTGTAAACTCAGCTGTGTATGTAGTATGCGTGGAGGGACGGATGCATTTAGAGATGAAATAAGTGAGAAGTTAACACGCCGTTTTATATGTAAATACAGAAAAAACAAATACACGACTTTCGTTTATTTTAAAACTCTCTTTTTTTTCCTTCTTCCCCTTTTTTCCTCCTCCCTTTCTTTTTAACTTCATACGCATAAAAGCGTTAGGAGTTACAATTTATTTTTGTACCTCAACTTTGAAACCCTAGGGAAAGTGAAAGTTTCATTTTGTTTAAATTTTAGTTTCAGAGAAAACGTTTCGCAATTTAATTCTAATTTAAATTGTAGCCCGAAGACTAGGAGTCTGTTTTTTTAATTTTGTGTAATACACATGCGATTTTAAGAAACGGAAGAAAATTTAATATGCCAAGAGAATTTTTATTTTTCTTTTACTGAAGTTTGCTGATATAATAAAAGGTTAGTAAACAAAATGGAAATTCAATTTTCAATATCAGTTTATTTTATATGGAGCTTTTATTGGGTTTTTTTTTATTTTAATCTTTAATATTGCGAAATGTTTGCAGTCTGTAATTGTATAATTTCTATATAAAGTTTGTTTAATTTAGAGAGCGGTAATTTTGTTTAAATCCCACAATTTGCCGATAAAGATCTGATTAGGTTTTGGTTAAATAAATGGATGAACGGTTAAGTTCAGTTTAGTGATTTTGAACTAATTCTTTAATAGTTTTGGCATTCCTCCAGGACATTATTATAGATGTTAACCTAGGTGTAAAAAAGTTAATTTCTCGATGTTTCTCCTTTTAGTTTTTTTTTCTATGCCATTCTTAAAGAGAATGTAACACTTTAACAGATCTCTAAATAAGATAACATTTCTTATATTTTCATATCTATTGTGGTTCTTGTAAATAGGAAACCCAGTTTGCAGTTAAGGAAATAATATAAAATTACGTTTTTATATAGTAGATGTTAGTATTGTGTAATTCTTGGTTTAAAACTAATTGCGTTTATAATAGCGCAACGGTTAATTTCACTTCTTAAATTATAGAAATAAGGTTACGTGTAATATTGCGTAGTTTATAGCGAAAATTACTGTTTTGGGAGACCCTGTTTAAATTTTAAATAATTGGCAAAAACTTATATTACATCAGTAATAAAAAGAGTTTAAATGGTAGAATAAAAACGGGGTTTACGTGCTAAATTAAATTTTAAAAATTCACAGACTTTAAAGTTTGCTGACAAAATCATCTCGAATGAAAAAGAAAGTCATTGGAAATCACCAGAGCGTGATTTTAACCTTTCCTAAGTCACTGAACCTTCTTTATTCTAAACAAATTTTGTGGAACACCAAAATGAATAACACAATATCGTGATAAATGACTTCAAAATATCCACTTTGACATATATATAATAATGGCGTCCAACGTGGGGCTGTGAAGATTCAACGCACGTACAAAGCAGATAATAAATATTTTCATTCTAGATCGCTTTGGTCATTTAGATTATCAGAATTTGCAAGTGGTTTTTGCAATTTGCGTTACAGATTGTGTGTCTGATCTCTAACGTAACCTCACTTAATTTCGAAATAACCAAGCAAATTCAATCTTTAGCTAACATTACCTCATTTCAATCTAAGTTAACGTAAGAAAGCCGATTTGATCTGGTTAATATGTAACCTAGAAAAAAGTTTTCGTATTTAGCTCTCTAAAAAGATTGATGAAGGACGAAGTGGCCTATTGCTGATCGGAGCCTCATCCGTGTTCGTAATCAGCTCGTTGAGAAGGTTAATAGAGCGCAAAGCAGGCCTTTTTCGAACTTAGCTCGTTAAAAAGGTTGATGAAGGGGAAAGTTCGATCTTGGACCACCTAAAGTAACTTCTTACTGGTCATAGCCTCGCCCTTTTTCGTAATCTGCTCATTGAATAGATTAATAAATGGCCAAGCGGATTCGTTTTGCGTTTAGGTCTCTTAGAAGGTCGAAGCCAGCTTTGGGCTATTTAATCAGCTCGACGAAGTGGACCATTTTCATATTTAGCTTTTTTAGAAGGTTGGAAAATGGAAAAGCTCGACTTTGGACCACCGCAGATTACCCGTTGGAAGCATAGGCCGGTCTTGGGCCACCGTAGTTGGCCTGTTGTTTGGCATAGCTCGACCCTTGTTCGTAATAGTTCATTGAATAGACCACGTGAATTTTTTTCCATCTAGCTCTGTTAGAAGGTCGATGAAGAAGGAAAGCCGGCTTTGGGCCACCATAGGCGGCCTACTATGTGGAATAACCCGACCCTTGTTTGCAATCGGCTCATTGAATAAACCGATTGAGGACGAATCGGACCGTTTTCGTATTTGGCTCTTTTAGAAAATTGATAAATGGGAGCGCTCGACTTTGGACCACCTGACATTATCTGTTGGAGTCATAGCCCGGTCTTGTTCGTAATCAGCTCATTAAATAGATTCATGAAGGTCCAAGCGCCTCTTTAAGAAGGTGGAAGAAGGCAATCCGACTTTAGACCATCGTAGGTGGCCTGTTGTGGAGTACAGACTAACCTTGGACCACCATAGATAACTTATTGTTTTGCATAGTCCGACCATTGTTCCTAGTCAGCCCATTGAATGGAGGACTTGAGGACTACATCTGTTTGAAGGTTGATGAAGAGTCATAGGTGTCCTAAGTATTGTTTGGCATACTCTGGCCCGTTTTTGTAATCAGCTCGTTAAGAAGGTTAAGGGAAGGGAAGCGGATCTTTTACGTACTTAGTTTTCTTAAAAGGTTGATTGAGGAAGAAGTTCGGGCTTGAGACACCTACGGTGGCTTAATGTTGAGCCCGACCCTAGGTGATAAACTGCTCATTGAATAGATTAATGGAGAATGGAAGGGGATTCTTTGTAGAGCTCTCATAAAAGATTGTTAAAAGGAGAAGCTCGACCTTAAACCAGCGTAGATGATTCGTTGGAGGGCGTATTCTTGGGTCATCATAGGTGACCTATTGCCTGACTTCGCGTGATTCGTGTCTATAATCAGCTCAATGAGAAGATTAATGGGCCCTTTTTGTATTAACCTCTCTTACAAGGTTGGTAAAAGAGAAAACCCGACCTTGGGCTATAGGTAAATGATCTGGTAGAGCATAGACCAACCTTGAGTGACTGTATTTGTAATCGGCTCATTAAGAAGATAAATGGAGGATGAAACAAATCCTTTTCGTATTTAGCTCTCTTAGAAGGTTGATGAAAAAGAAAGCTCGACCTTAGATGGATAGTGTAGACCAATCTTGAGCTACCGTAGGTAGCCTGTTACCTAGCGTAGTCTGATCCGTGTCCGTAATCATCTCATTGGGATGGTCTTTTTTGTATTTTGTTCTCTTAGAACTTTGATAAATAGGTAAACCTGAATTTGGACCGACGTAGATGATCCGTTGGAGGGCGTATACCAACCTTGGGTCATAGTAAGTGACTTGCTGCCTAGGCTAGGCTGATGCGTATTCGTAATCAGCTTATTGGGAAGATTAATGGAGGGCAGAGTAGTCTCTTTTTGTATTTAACTCTTAAACAGAGGATTGGTAATGGGGAAAGCTGATCTGGGATTGGCGGTGATCCTGTGTAGGGTGTAGACTTTGGGTTACCGTAGCCTCTTCCGTGTTTGTAATCAGCTGATTGAGAAGATTAATGGAGAATGAAACAATTTTTTCTTGTATTAGCTCTCTTAGAAATCATCGTTGAAGGGCGTAAACCAAAACCTTGGGTCACCGTAGCTTGATCCGTGTTCGTAATCAGCTCATTGAGAAGTTCAGTGCAGGACAAAGTGAACCCTTTTCGTGTTTAATTTTCTTAAAAGGTTGATAAAGAGGAAAGTCCGACCTTGGATCGCCGTTAGTAATTTGTCGAAGGACGTAGGTCAATCTTGGGCCACCGTAAATGGCTTGTTACCTTGCGTAGTCCGATGCGTGTTTATAATCAACTCATTGAGAAGTTTAATAGGGAGCGAATCTTTCTTTTTTCGTATTTAACTCTCCTAGAAGGTTAATGAAGGGGAAGGTTTGAACTTTGGTCACCGTGGGTGGCCTGTTGCAGGGCTTAGCTAACTTTGGGCCGCCGTAGGTGGCTCATTGCCGATCATAGCCCTACTTTGGGTCAGCGTAAGTGATTTGTTGGCTAACCTAGCCTGATCCGTGTTTGTAATTAGCTCATTAAGAAGATTAATGGAGGGCGCAACCGTCCCTTTTTGTATTTCCCTTTCTTGGAAGATTGATGAATGAGCAAGTCTGAACTTGGGCATCTCTAGGCTCTTAGAAGGTTGATAAATGGGAAAACCTGATTTTGAACTACTGTAGATTATCTGTTGGAGGGCATAAACCAACTTTGTGGTTAAGTGCTTTGTTGGCTGAGCTAGCCTGATCCGTGTTTGTAATTAGCTCACTGAGAAGATTAACGGAGAACGAAACTGTCCCTTTTTGTATTTCACTTTCTTAGAAGATTGATGAATAGGGAAGTCCGAACTTGGGCTTCCGTAGGCGACCCGTTGCAACTTTATCGGTCATAACCTGACCCGTATTTGTAATCATTCCATTGAGAAGACTAATAGAGGAGGGGGCGGGTCCTTTTTGTATTTATCTCTCTTAGAAGATTGGTAAAGGGGAAATCTAATCTTGATTTAGCATAGATGATCCGGTGGAGGTCGTAGTCACTGTAGCCTGATCCGCGTTCATAATCAGCTAATTGAGAAGGTTAATGGAGGGCATAGCCCTTTTTTTTATTTTACTATTTTGGAAGGTTGATGAAGGGAAAACTAATCTTGGACCACCGTAGATTATTCGTTGGAGAGCGATGACCAACTTTGGGTCGCCGTAAGTGATTTCTTCACTGACCTACCCTGATCCGTGTTTGCAATTAGCACATTGAGAAGATTAATGGAGGCGAAGCCGTCCCTTTTTGTACTTCATTTTCTTAGAAGGTTGATGAAGGAGGCAAACCCGATCTTGGGCCACCGTGTTTGTAGTCAACTTATTAAGAATATCAATGCTGAGCAAAGCTCTTCGTATTTCTCTCCTCGAAGGTTGCTGGAGGGGATAGTTTAAGCTTGGACTTCCGTAGGCGCTCCGAAGGCTGTAGCCTGACCCCAGTTTCTAATCAGCTCATTGAGAAGAGTAATAGAGGGGGAAGCAGGGATTTTTTGTATTTAGCTCTCTTAGAAGGTTGATGGATATTAAATGTTGACATTGGGCCACCGTAGGTTGCCTAGCGTTTGTAGTTAGGTCTTTGAGAAGACTAATAGACGGCGAAACCCGAACTTTTTTAGTTCTCTTAGAAACATGATGGAGTGTGGAGTGATACCTTGCGCCAGCGCCAGTGCATTGCCGGTCAGAGCTAGTCCCGTGTTGGTGATCAGCTTATTGAGAAGATTAATGGAGGGCGAAAACGGCCCTTTTTGTGTTTTACTTTCTTAGAAGGTTGATGAACGGTGAAACCCGACCTTGGAACATCATAGATTATCCGTTGGAGGGCGTAGACCAACTTTGGGTCTCCGTAAGTGATGTATTGGCTGACCTAGCCTGATCCGTGTTTGGAATTAGCTCTTTGAGAAGGTTGATGAAGAACACAGTCCGACCATGGGCCACAGTATGTGACCTATTCTAGATTGTAGCCTGACTGTATTTGTAATGACCTCTTTGAAAAGATTAATGGGGGACGAAGCCCGACATGTTTTTAAGCAAACAGGACCCCGAACGGTAGTTGATACTCGTTTCTAATCCAAGAGGGTTAAAAAAAATTGAGAGAACAGAGCTTCGTTGCTCTCAACTCTAGTTATAATTAAAATAGGTAATCTGATAACCTTTAAAGCGTTTAAAGTTTCCATCTTCAGTTAGATTCCATATTTGACAGTTTTTTTGTGTTTTCACTTGCAGTCAGTCAGTTCATTGCAATTCCTGCTTCCCGGAAGCAGAGGCTTTAGAAACTTTAAGACTTGCCTTAAGATTGTTGAAATCTGGATGGTGGGACGCTATTTCGATGTTGGATTAATCATGGTTGGCAACTGTAGTGTGGTGTTGTATTAAGATGAAGTTGAGTTGCTGTGGATCTGACGTAAATGTCCTAGAGGCTTGGTTAGGAGCAAGGGTATACGTTTTTTTCTTTTTAGAACCACAAGCCTCTGCAGTTTGCGCCGAGGAAGATTTGGAGAGCAGTGGCAGCCGGAGTTAGCTGGATGATATCAGACCTGAAGAGGTGATTAAGGGAGAGTAGATGGTCACGGTCTATGGAAAGTCCTCAAACCCTCAGAGTGGCAGGTCGAAACTCTAAACCTCTTAACGCGTTCTCGAGCTTAAGATTCCAAATTATGCTAGGGTGCTTGAGACCATATAGAGGTTTCTTCAATCTACAGAATTTGTTACCAGAATTCCTGAAGTTTTCAGACACAACATCAAGTTGATCAATATTCAGATCAAGTTTGACGGTTAGTGCCAGTAAGAGCCTGATTGAAATGTACCTAGTAGTAGTTGATACTCTTCCTTTGTGAATCCCCCCTTCACAACAAGGCATCGCATGGTCTTGAACACCAATTTACAATCTATTGGCTTCTTTTTGGCAGGCAAATCTGTCAACTCCCAAGGTTGATTACCCATCAAGATCTTGCGCTCAGTTTTCAACGACCCAGTGAAC